>JANKOD010000005.1:11963306-11981794 GCA_026284645.1 Erythroxylum acuminatum | reverse complement strand
GAGATAGAAAGTAGGGATATGTTGGTTTTCTGTCAAAGAAAACATGTTGTCAAAATTTAGAGAAACGATGTTTTCTAGTTTCTGTAAAACCATTGTGGTTTTTTATTTTCAGAAACAAAAAATCGCAATAGAATAAGCCAAATACGTTGTACTTACTTGTTTTTCTTTTTACAAAAACGACAACAAAAATGAAAAAAAAAACATAAACAAACAGCCCCTTAAGTTATTGTGGTGAAACAGTCATTTAATATAGTATCAGAGCCTTTGTAACTAAATAGTCGTGAGTTCAAATCCTACTACCCACTTATTATTCAGCACAAGATAAAGTGAACCTGTGCAAGTTTCAAGCTCAAAGGGCTTTCACTCGAGGGAATGTATTAGTGAATATATAAAACCAATTAAGTTGGTCTCATTTACACAACAATTTAAGCTATTGTGATGAAACGGTCATTTAACAGACTTTTTACATACATGACATTCATAAATAATAAAGATTGAATTTTAAATGTATATATAATAGTTGGTGTTTAAGAAATTGAAAAACAAGCTTGACCATAACCATGGCAGCATATATATATATATGTTATCATATGATTTTAATATATTTGGACATTAATTTGTACGGAGTTGTGACTTGTAATGATTTATTATACTTCTTATCTTCTTCAAGAATCAAAAAGCAAATTAAAGCCATATTTGCTGTGTCGGGAATATGGTGCGAATGCAATAGGATCTGGACGAAAATCTGACGTCGGATGACGCTTAGTGGGACCCTGAGGGATTTTATATTAAGTTTCAGTATCAGTCGACATCAAAACAGGGTAGAAGCAAGCGAAAGATCGTACTTGGAAATTTAACCACGTCAAGCTGACGATGTTAGACTTGGCAATTTCTGATATCTATCAAAGTAATAATATACTTTTTCTAGAAAATTTAAGCAAATTAAAAAACGAGGGATTTGAAAATATTAAATGATGTAATTCCTTTTAATAATTTATTTATTTTAAAAATATTTTAACGGAAATAAAAATTTTCTATTAAATCATTTTAATAAAAATCATAATATAACTAACATTTTAAATATTTGTGAAAATTAGATTATGTTATAATAATTATTTTTATTATATAAAATAATCTAATTTTCAAAATTTGATTCCCATGTTTGGTCTTTGTTTCTTTTACATGGCTGGGTTGGTGACTGAAGTTTCTTGTTTTGCTGTGATCAAAAGGATTCTAAAATGGATATAAATCATCTGTATGGACTCACAAGGCATCCAAGTTGTTGCCTTTTTTCTTTTATGTTTTTCACAATGATAGTCAAGCAACGAGCACTAAAAAGTTAGACACGGATGATGAGGATGATGCTGAAAGAGCACCGAATTTCTGCCAATCTTCCTGCCCCTTTTTCTCATGAAGGTTATATACTCTTCTTGCCAGTGGTTAGAGTTTCGTACCGTTCCGGTCGGTACAGACCGGAACCTTCCGTACCGACCGAAACTTTCCGTACCGGCCAAAAAATGGTACTGAAACGACCATAAAGGTACCAAAGATGAATTTCGGTCAGTACCGGCCAGTATCACCAATACTGGATTTTTCCGGGTTCGTTCCGTAAAAAAGAAATTTCCGAGGGACTAGTTTGTAAATAAAAAAAATTAAACCTAATTTTATCTACCCTCCCCCGCGGCTGTCGACTCTCCCTCTCTCTTCGTCTTCTTAAGTTCTTCTCTCCCTTCCGCCGTTCCGACTCCCGGCCTCCGGTCTGCCTCGCCGCCTGCCTCGCCTCGCCTCACCTCGCCTCCGGCCTTCTCCTCCTCGCCTCGCCTCGACTGCCTCGCCTCCGTCCGGCCGGCCTTCTCCGTCATCCTCCTCGCGCTCGCACACCGTAGACCGTCGGCAGTCGCACACCGCACACCGTGACCCACTGACCCGACGTCGACCCAAATTTGGTGAAGACCGATTGAATTTTTTTTGTTTAAATTTTTATGGCATTTTGAAATTTATGATTGTTTGATTGTGTTGGTTGTTGGATGATGGTGGATTTGGGGTTAAAAATAGGTGTTGTTGTGTTGAATTTGGGGAAAATTTTGAGGTTGATTTCGGTGTTGGATTTGGAGAAAATTGTGAAGTTGATTTCGGTATAGCAAAATGAAGTGTGAATGTTGAAGTCTTGAAAGATGAAAAGTGGCAGTAGGGATGAAAAGGTGGTTTCTGAATGTGATTTTGAAGATTGTCGCTAGGAAATGAGTTGGATTGAAGATGTGAAGTAAACACCAAAGAAGAAATGACAAAAAAGATTTATGTACTTCAGTAGATGGCTAGATGCTCAATGTTATATCTATTAATATTTTCTCCAAAAAATTATCTATTAGTAGTCATTTGGATTATAATTATTATAAATACTAAAAAATTCATATAATGAAATTTAGACTAAATATCAATCACCTTTTGTTCTTTTAAGATTTTAATTTTTATCCTTATCTTGTTTATTTAATCCTATAAATTAATTGTCATCCCATTATTTCAATTTTAGCGTTTCAATTTTCAATTTTATTTTTTCTTACTTTTTTAATTTTCATATTTCTTCAAACAGAAATAAAAATAAGTTTGATTGTTAACATTAGTTTGATTTATCTTGTATTATTTATAATAATTAAAATTTAAAGATAAATTAATTTGACAAATTAATTAAGTAAATAATTTTAAATAAATAATCATGTTAGTAAAAATATGTAAGATTTTACTTATAAACCAATATTTATTAATTAAGATATTTTAATTATTATAGCTAATGTTATTATCTATAATTGTATAATATATCAATATGGATTATTTTGCAATTTTTAAAAATTTTAGGGACTATTTTATAAATTTAAAAAATATCCCGAAACGGTACCCGGTACCAACCAGTACCGGTACAATTCCGTTCTAGAGCCCAATCCGGTACCAAACCCGGTACGGTATTCATAACAGTATAACAGCGTAAATTAATAGATTATTGTGATAAAAGTATGCAGGTGATACAGATGGAGCTAGATATGTTTAGGATGGTTACAGTGTTGCAAGATTTGATAAGAAAAACAAACAAATAAACGATGAACAACATAATATACAGAAATCATCCGTTACTGGAAACATTACCAACCACCAGGAACTTTCTCTTCCCATATGTATTGCTGCACGAGGCAATTGGCCCTTGTGTGTATGCAGAGGCAAATATTATTGGCAAACTAACCTTGTTTTAGCTTAGTGGCATGAATGAAAAGCGTTGGAACACAGAAGGTTTGCATAGAATAATAAAGTGGGATGGCTAGCTTGAAGATGGCAAGAAATTTCTAAATTAAAGAAGTGGTTGCACCAACATGAGCTTATAGAATCGAAAATAAGGATAGTTTTTATATTCTTCGCACCTTCAGGAACAATATTAAAAGAATGAATAATTTCGGGATCCGTCTTTAAACCTCAAATACGAACAAGTACATGTTCTTTTCAGGTTAAATTCTTCCACCTTTAGATGCATTGCTTATTGGGTTTTGATAGGTAAAGGAAACAAAGTCATTTCATTAACATGGAGGTAAGCATCTAATCTTTGGCTTTTTCTTTTTTATAGAAGCGAAAGCAAAACAAGGGAAGAATGAAAGAAAGTTAGGCAAAAAGCTATGCTTTTTCTCATGTTTTCCTTGCATACACTAAGTTGTGCATATAATCTTATCTTTTTTTTTTAAATCAACAATTATGTTAGTAGGCAAGTAATTGGCATTAATGTGGGAGGAGGTGGCCGAAATGAGCACATAAATTTGAAGGGGGTCCTCATTTTCTTATCAAAGTCGGCTTTGCCTTGGTTAGGCGAAATTCTTGTTCTCTTCTTTATCATCCACTTCGATTAATACTACAGGAGGACTGGTTGTTCTACATTTGAATTAAAAGTTTTGTGAAGGAAGAGATTAAGAAAAAGGAAAGGAAGGGATTGAAAGCGACGATTGCCTAACAATTTGTTTTCATGGAATTGAAATGCTGTATTTGTTATTGCGGAGGCATGAAGGATCAAATACATACGTCTCTCCCATTCAAAAAGAAGAAACAAAATACATACGTCTCTCATTTGGAGACCTTGTCCTCCTGCCTTTTTGTGCTTATTGTTGACTTGGATTTCTCCTAAGACTTGCCTTTATAATTAAATAGTATAAATAATAGTACAGCTGTCTTTACGAGAAAAGCGCATCCTCTCGACAAACTTGGTAGTGAATTGATAAGTTCCGAATTAAGCTTACCCCCTTTTTCCGTTTAACCACTCAGTTTCATGGTCCCTGATGCCATTTATTATTTACGAAATTGTAATATTGAGGTTAAATTTGGTGCCAGCTTTATGGTGTTGGAAATGGGCCCTTGCCAGATAAAACCCATGTTAACAACCATACATGTCACGTGGAGCCACTATTTTCACTTCTTCTGCACTGCACTCCAATCGCTTGCATATAATACCTTTACCACCACAACTCTGTAACCAACACCACCATATCAATATCCTAATACATACCCACTTTACAAAGACTAAAATATATTGTACTCATCTCATGTGGTTTAAGTCAATTCTCTTTCTTTCTATGTCATTTGCCTTTACGTCTAGATCTTCTCAAGTCCTTTATAGCTA
The DNA here is from genome assembly GCA_026284645.1 of Erythroxylum acuminatum. Taxonomy (NCBI): domain Eukaryota; kingdom Viridiplantae; phylum Streptophyta; class Magnoliopsida; order Malpighiales; family Erythroxylaceae; genus Erythroxylum; species Erythroxylum acuminatum. The sequence continues at coordinate 11,977,146 of JANKOD010000005.1, read as the reverse complement.
AGCCAACCCATGAGCATGAGGGTTTAATTACTAGCCACTTATGACAAGTCGCTGTTGCGACATGTTCCTTTGATTTGAATCTCACCATCAATCACCAATTGGGTTTTTCTTAGATTGCGTGTCGCCCAATGCCACGCTTCTTTTTATTCAGCTTACGTGAACATGTTATACCTTTGGAGTGCATGCTCTAAATCCAATTGATTCATAGTCTTGGTACGTAAAGCATTCAAAGATTGAGGATCTGGTGTTTGCAATTGAAACACCTCGAACGTAGCCAATTGTATTAAAGAATTCTCTCGCTTATTTAAATCAATACATTGTGTTAAGAAGTTTTGTTAATTATTTCAATTAAATTCTTTATTTTTATTTAATATATGCTAAATTTTATTTAAGCATAACCTTGATATCGTCAATATCTACATACAATTCGTCTAAGATTGAAGTCAATGGGCATATTGTGAAGGGGCCGTTTCCAATTAAAATACTTGAGAGAAGAACTTTTTCTCTTTGTGTGCTTGTGAGTTGTGAGAGAGAAAGAAAACTGCAATTAGTCACGTAACACCTTTCTCACCGTCCAATAATGCTTCACATGACTACACGTCTTTATATAAGTGATTAACGCGTGGTGAAAAGGGATTGGAAGAGAGGGGCCTCGTTTTTTGAGGGAAGGAGGATTATTATTATTATACTAGTTGATAAGTGCACGCCAAGAATCTTTTTTGTGGGTTGGGACATGGATGTAATGTATTTTGATTGATACCTGTATTTAGATAAATAGAGAGTCAGATAGTGGAGTTGCTTGGTTTTGAAGTTTGTTTTATTATTGCTCATACTTATGTGTCCATATTTGTTTTTCCCTCCAAGTCTATAAAGATGGTGTGTTTGCACGTGGCATCGCTGCCTGTGATCTACTTTCTATTTTGCAAAGCTCATGCTATCACACCCTTAATTTGCCTTCAATTTTCAGTTTGACCCCTGCTTTTATTTTATGTTCATCTCATTTGTCCAGCTTGTATGAGATAAATATATGGTCTTTTTTTATTTGTTGTGAATCCAAAAATGGTGACTTCATAGTAAATTGAATTTAAGGTTAAGATATTATGTAATAATAAAAATATGGTAAAATAAATTTCTTCATGCTGAATTTTTCCTAGAAAAACATATCTCATTGGCATTAAATAATATGTAAGAAATTGGGTCGTGTTTTATTTTGTTATAAGAACGTTTTAAAAATCTGACCGAAAGTTAAACTAATAAGATAAAAAATTAAAGGTTTAATTAGTAAATAAAATTGAAGAATTTAAAATATGATTGAAAAAGTCTTATTTTAAATTTTAATTAAACTAATAAATAAAAATTAATTAGTTTACAAAAATCATCTGATTAATTAATAAATTTATCAATTTTTAATAACAAAAATTATTAAAGTAAATCGATAATGAAAATTAAAAATTGAACAAAAAAATTGATCAGCTCAAGATTTCCTTATTCCAAGTTAGGGAAAAAAAATAAAATAGAAATCTAAATTGTAACATTTTAACACTATTTTGAATATACATTGCATAAATACAACACACACATATAATTGCTATAAACGTGCTAATTTAGACTCGATATAAATTGATATTTTGCGTGTAAGTGGCAAATATTCAAATGGAAATACAAAATCTATGGAAATTTATCACTACCCATTTCTAGAAAAATCTCAGAAGATAAATTGCACAGTTCGACTTTGATTTTATGCAACATTGGCAAACCTCGGGCTACAGATAACCTTTTGAGTTTTTTCCACAAAATAATAAGCCTAGACTAACTAATTAAAGAGTCGTTTAAATTCATTCCTATTTTCTATTTTCTATTTAAGTTTTTAGATTTTATTTTAAAAATAATAATAATTAGAAAAAACATTTATATAATATATTTTTATTAACGATAATAATTATATATTAGATAAGATTTGAAAATAAAATATTTGTATTAATTAATTAAATAAATATTTTTAATCTCTTATATAATATTTAATAATATATAGCACTAAAAATATTATATTTATTAAAATAAATAATTAAATATTATTTAAAAATTAATATATATTCTAATTTTTAAATTATTAAAGTAATTTCATTTAAAATTTATATATTTGAAAGATATTTTAAATTTAAAACATATTTATTGAGTAGTTATTGAATTAAAATTAAATTAATTTATAAAATTTAAATTCAATTCAATTGTTTATAGTTCTTATTCATTATTAATGTAAAATAACTAAATAATATTTATTTATTTTAAAATAAAATATGAAAAAAAAACTAATCTTGATGATTGTCATAAGTTATTAAAATAAAAATAAAAATAAAAATTCAATAAACATGATTGAAATTAAAACAGAAATAAACACTTCTTAAAATTTTCATATCAATCCAGTCTTATTCCTTGCCGTGATTGTGCTTTAATTAAAATAACTTATATGAATCATCACCCCCATTATAATCTAATTTTATTAGATGTACTATTGAAGTAAAAGCCGGCACTGACGGACGTTGTCCCATGTGTACTCTTTTCTTTTTTCCCCCCTTAAACGGATATGTTATTGTTAGCTGAATCTAAAGGCGGCCGTACCGTATAATTTATGTTTTCCTTTCAGTTTTTATGTAATCTAAAAGGAAAGGAAAGTGGAACATTACCGGCCAGCAACGAGAGCATCCCACGTGCACCAACACGTGGCTCGATTTACAAGATCAATGTCTTCGCAATTCAGTGGACGCGCACATACCAAAAAATCTTTCCCTGACACGTGCGAGTGCGTGTACCTTTGCAGGATCGATGCACCACGTGCGCCGCACGAACCCCACCTCTGATCCTCAACGACGGCGTCCTGCCATAGCCATACGGACCACTACGGTCCAATATTGCCTCCACTTGAGACAAAGCACACACGTTGCTAATTTCCAACTATAATCTACTCTGCCAGCCAAAACAATACTGCAGTCAGACGTCGTCAGATTAGTATTGCAATTGGCTTAAAACGACGTATCACATGGTCGGGTCTTCCTTGTGTTTATTACAAAGTTTTATGTATAGAGTAAAATAACAGATGAAATAACAAAAATATAAATCGTAAAATAAAAACTTTGAATCCAACGAGCATCTTGATTTTATTTTATTTTTATCTTCGGGAAGAAGGGACAGAACTAGTGGATAAAAAGGAGGCAATATTGATACATATGCTAAACTAATCCCTCCAACAGGTCATAACACAGCTGGATAGTCGCCCACTTCTCGATTGTTGAAAATTCCTCAAATTATGGGAAGTTAACAGTCCATTTGAACAGCCTAAGCTTCCACGTATTGCTGCCGTTGCGACCAATCCATATTAATCCAAATAAGGTCAAATGTGAATTATGATTTTTGCCGTTTTGACTCGTTGTGTTGTTGACCCAATCCCGTTTTATTCGTTTTCCTTTTGGGTTATTGTTAACATTATATAATGATTATGTACGCGGTAATTAGGCAAATACGAATTTCATCTCTCTTAAATTAAAATATGATCCACGCAAAACTTTGGATTGAGAATTTCTTTTTATCAATATTTATATGTGCTTGGCATGAAAATGGGAAGTAAAGTACGTAATCCAAACGAAAGTGCAAGCACAAGAGCAGGCGTGACTGACCAGTGATTTGTCTTCGCTGTTAATTCGTGCCTTCCCAGTTCCTACACAACAATACTCACGTTTTTGCCATGTTTGAATTCTAAAGTCAATTATGTCAGGGAATTAGTTTTGCTTTGCATTTACGCTAAATGAGGTAATTCTTTTATTAACTTCATTTTTTTTATCAGGATAATGTCAATAACTGAATGTTTATGTAATTTGATGATGATTACAGTGTTATTCATTATTTCCAACTTTCTGTTTCTTGAAATAATAGGTACGTACTTCAGAGTAATATTTTGGTAGGGGTCAAACTCTATGATTAAGAAAGAAACGTCTGCGACCTTTACTTCATTCACCAGACAGTCAATGCACACTAGCCTTAAAACATTAAACCAAGAAAAAACATACCCAATATGTTTATAGCTTATTAAGCTCATAGATTAACGACGAAAAATATATTAACTGCAATTAAAACCAAACAAAAAAAGAGAGGGAAAAATATTTTTTAATAACCAGTCTGGGTATGGAACGCGTCTTGAGTTTAATGAAGCAGACAACAAACTTACAAAAGATAAACACATTTTTTTTTCCCAAATAGGAAAGATCAAAATAATCGCATAATATGTGATTTGACTCCTCAAATTCGAACGTAAAATCATTCTCAATGCACCAATCCAATTCAAAGACCCCACCAATCAGTCGTAACCACCGTCGCTCGTCCGCCGATTGCACACCCATCAATTTTGCACGAGAAATTGACTTATCGTGAACTGACATATTTTACTGTCTTACATACGTGGCGGAAACGGAACCCGCTGTGTCCCTCGTCGTCTGTCTTCAAAAAGGAGGGGGACTGCTTGCTTTTACCCTTGTCCCCTCGATCAACACGTGTCTACACCGGCAATCATCGGTTACCGGCGTCAAAACTTATTAGAAGCTTCTTCTTTTTCGAGAATCACTTCACTGTATAAAAATTAAAAAAAAAAAGTCAACTCTACTCCTTTTTTCGTAAATTGTATTTTCAAGTAAAATTATTTAATTTATACTTAAATTTCACCTAGTTGTATTTCTATAATAAAATAAATACTACTGTGAAAGTTAAATGAAAATAAAATAAAAATAATTAATTATTAAACTATTCTTAAATTATGCTATAATTTATTAATTTCTTTAAGTGATATAAATAACATTTTTATGGACATTAAATTATATATTTCTTACAATTATCAATTCTCTTCATTTGTTTCTTAACACTGTCTTTGACAAATACTCCCTCCTATTAAAAATAAGTGTCGTTTTAGAGGGATTTTAATTATTTAAAATAAGTGTAGTTTGTGACTTTTTATGCATATGTATGATTTTACTTTCAAAATTATCCTTTAATTTCTCTCAGATCTTAATTACACAGATTATATTTTCAAGACACTTTAACATGTAATTAATAAGAGTATATCAGACATTTCATTAACTTTCTCAATAAGCGTGTATTTCTCTAAAACGACACTTATTTTGAATAAGAGGGAGTATCTATTAGGTCGGGAGGACAATGGCAAAAAGTAACATCAACACCGTAATCACAAGTATTGAATGGCTTTTAATTCGGTCTTACATTGACATTAAAAGATTCTAATTTGTAGAAAGCTTTGATGACGAAACCCAAAATTTAATGAAAAAATCTTTATAAGCCTATAAAAGAACTATAATTAATTTTTAATCATTTTTAAAATTATGATTAAACTTAAATTAGAGTTATTATCAAACCAATATAAAATTAAGGCGTTACTGAAATTTCTTCTGATTTTGAAAAGTTCAATAACATCAGTCTACGTTTTCGTTACCGGATATTGCATGAATAAAGTCACTACTTATTATCATAAATGATGGCGAGGAGATCTTTATCAATAACTTTGGAATATACATATTATTCCATTGGTAATGTCATGATGGATAAGATCTGTAATTGATGTACAAAATCAACAACAATGACTAATGGTATCAATGCTGATTCTGTTCTTATGAAGTTGATATCTTCTCGGCATTGGGTTCAAAGTACTGGAGCCTCAGTCCAAATGTTCATCATCATCATTATCGTTTACTTTTCCTTTCCCTTCCAATCATATTTGTAGGCTTAGAGGTTCAGAACAGTTTTGTTTTCTGTTCCATTTCTAACTCTTTACTCTCTAGCTATGTCACCTTAACTGCTTAGCAAATTCTCTCTTTTTCTTAGAACAACTGATGCAAAAATCTGTAATCTTCTAAAAACTAACTTCCAAGTGTATAACTTAGAATATGTTTTACTGGTAATCCGTTTTTCTCCGATGTCCATCTAGCAGAAGTTCCAACATACGTGACATCATCGTACAACCACCACTATCTATCATGTCTTTTTGGCGTCAAATTCCAACATAATCCTTTGAATGTTTCTTTACTGTAATACTCGGCCGTCCTGCTAATAAACCATAAAATGCCTCGATCTACAGTAACCTTTTACAGTGTTTCCTAGCTGTCGCCGACCTTAAATTGTTAATTTTATTATTAACTTATAAAGCATATTAGTATACTAAAAACGAGCTTTTCAGAAATCGTAGTATTGTGTTTTTTGGCACATCTAATTACGGTCAGTCAAGGCAATGCGTGTAATCCGTCACCATCACCTTCGCTATTGAACATACAACAATAACGTAACATAGCAGTCGGGAAACATTAATAAACTTATACGGCTTAATGTTAAAGTTGACGCGACTGCCAATCTTGATAAACTTTTAACTCAAACCAAAATAAGTATTTGCTTTCCTAATACCGTGTTTTGAGAAGGTTTGAAATTCATTTAGAGAGAGAAGAACACAATTAATGTTGTAAGCCGGAACCTTAGTTCGAGGAGAAACAGGATCGATTTGAGCATCTGTAAGCATCTGTAGTACAAACTAAAAGAAGAAAAAACACTAAACAGGACTAGGGATTTCGTCTTCCATGGATGACAAATTTTCTGCTACTGTTTAATATTAGACTTTAGGAGAAGCTTAACAATTTAAACATTTAGAGTGACCAATTAATTGTTAAAACTAAAATATAAATATTTTGGACTGGTAGCTTTTCTCTACTTATGTGATGTTTACGCTGGAATTTGGCTGTATTTGCTAAGATGATGGAGAAAAATATGCTGTAGTTTTTTGGTTCTTAGTAATTAACCTCCCTTAGTTGCAGATGCCTGTCTAGTTGTTTCGTGCATCACCAAATTAGTACCATATTCTTATTATTCTGATCTACTTAGCCAAAAGAAGAAAACAAAAGAAAAAAGAAAAGGAGTTTTTGTTTGGATCTTCTTGGCAAGTATAGGAGTGTGATTTATCTTATAGATCATGTAACACAAGAACAATCGATAGGACACCTTCCCTTAATTTACGTGGAAATTTATGTCACGATCTAGTACCATATCGAGCACATGACAACAGCTACATACCTGGACCAAGGATACTCACGGTACCCTTAATCTAATTATGTAAGGCTAATTAAATATCATTTAAAAACATTTGGACAACACAACGACTGTATTCTAAAAAACCCAAAACTCAATCAAAACACCTGCAATTCAGTTTTAAACAGATTTCTATATTCACATTAAAACTCTACCACAACTTTTGGACTTTTAAGTATACTCAATAGCAATCTCAACAACAGTACAAAAGGTTCATACATAAGGTTATTTACAAATCACAAGACAGTCAAGAGTTAATTTACAAAATCATAAAGCATATCAACATAACCAACTTAATAAAAACAGTTCATGAGCCACTATACAACAAAAGTACAAAACAGAGACTATCCATATGAGGTAATGCCCCGAAAATGTCAAAAGATCGTACAATCCACTCAAAGCTTCAAGCTCACCAAATTAACCTACATGGTTGGAATGCGGGGGAAGGGGGTGAGTACACTATGTACTCAGTGAGTAGGAAAAATATATATCCCAAATAGAACCAGATACACACTTAGACAGTCTAGATAACCTAAGGATGGGTTTTTCTCGCATCTAGCATGCACATAACCACTAATGAAGTGAACATACATGACATACAAACACATAGGCCAAGCTTATGACTCAACATATACTGGTTAGGAACTACGTAGGTCTAGCCTATTAATCACTCGTCCAGTGAACATAGATTCCAGTTTCAGTACACAAGAGCAGAAAAACATCACATGTATAAATCAAATCTCATAATAGGACAAAATAGTTATGTGTGTCGCCACTAGTCGGCCAAATTAGTGTGTACAACCACCGATTCCTGGTGTTGGCTCGACTTCATCTGTGGTGAGTCCATACTATGGTTGACAAGAGTGTCATGACCCTAGGTGATGATCTCGTCGGTGACCAGACATCTAGGTGTGCAATCACCCACGAGTCCCGTAGAAAGGTATCGATACGAGAATTTGACTTTTATGTACTAGTGTTAAGGGTACAGGGGTCACTTAATCTGTTGTGCCTAGCACACGAATGGCTAATCGTTACCTTACAAATCACAAAAATCATATACAAATATTAAGTACTAAAATCAAGTAAGGCATCATGCCTTTATTTATCAGTCCAACAGATAAAATGGAACCTTGCCATGACTCTAAGCCAAAAAAGAACACATACACGCAGCATACATAACTCGGTTATGCATTTGTAATTTCCAAAAAATTATTTCATGCAATAAAAGTCATCTTTTGTATTCCAAGTGCAAAATTATTCAAAAATGTAGTTTACAAAAATAAAACGTTGTCCTTTGCACTTCAAGTGCAGGTTTGTTGAAAAAAATATCATTGATCAAAATATGTAATAAAAACATGAATTGCATTCCAAATGCAAAGAGTTATTCAAAATAATGTCGTTTATTAAATGCACAAGTATACTAGCATCTATTTGATATTCAATTCTACTATGCATTACTTAGATTCAAAATTCACATACAAGTCATCATACATATCTTGGGATGTCCTAATCCCATTTGAGAGATATGGTTTTCCCAACTCACCTCAAAAGAAAGTGTACACTCTCTTGACTTGCATGATTCTCATTACGAGCTCCTTGATCTATAACTCCCGAGCCCATATACATATAAATATATAATGTATTTACTACTCAAATATGTATCTCATATTCATACATCACCACATAAGTGTATAAAACACGATATTACTATCTTTAAGCTATAGGATTCAGCTATTAAGCTTCTCATATGGTTACTTCCCTTATTATTCACATAAGCTTTCTTTTGCATTTTCCAAGGCATTTAATGCCTTTGATCCAATACTTATACATTTCAAAGCATAATTAAGCACATTTTTATCTAAGCACATTAGGCCACTACTCATCAATCTAAGCAAAAATTCAAGTTTATTCTAAGTAAACATGAAAGCCTCTTTCCAATGCACACCATTACAATCCTTAAATCTTAAGCCAAGTTCACTTAGGCATTTTATTAAAAACCTAATGTGCATGACTGTCAAGTCATATTTTCAAGACTTTATCGTAGTAATTCATGCTCCTATCTTGTTATATAAGAAGCACTTCCAAACAATAACACATTTCACCACTCCATTCAATCCAATTCCCTTCATTTAAGCCATATTCATCATAATTATACAACTCATTACATTAGTCCATTTCTTCCCCCATCATTTCGGCTAAGCCTTATCCAATTTACATCTTCTTCATTTTTCATCATCGATTCACATTATACATACACAATTAACAGCATAGAATTCATTTAAACCATCAATTTCAAAAGATATTCAAAATTTCACAAACTTTCACCAAAGAGAGGGCATCTCGATATTGGCTTAAGGGGACTTCTCCATGACTCATTTCATTGATCTAAACCATGTTTCATGCATATTCAAGCATAGAGACAATATATCTTAACACCAAACTCAAAATCATAATGTAGAGAAAGATAAGACAAAATTTACCTAAACTTTCCGTTGATGATATCTTAAAATCCTTTAAGAATTTCTCAAATCTAATGATAGATTTGAGTTCTTTGATCCCAAGTTAACTGAGAAAACATTGGTTTGGATTGGAGAATTAAAAAAATGGTAGAAATTTGGTGATGGCCAAATGGTGTTCTTCTCCTTCTCTCTTCTCCTTTCTTCTCCTTTCTTTCAATTAATCTAATATTTAATGGTGGGGTGCTCGACCATACAAGGAAGAAGGGTCTAAAATATTGACTCTTCTTTGACCAAACATGGTGAAATTACCTTTTTGCCCTTAGCTTATGTGCAATTACCATTATACCCTCCAAACTTTTCCTAAATTAGCAATTAAGCCCACAATTTGAGAATGATCCAAAACTTATATTTTCATCTTGGTCCCTTGAATTTTGAAAATTATAATCAAGCCCCTTAAGTTTATAAAATTACATTTAAGTCCCTTAACTTTTAACAATTTGCAAATAAGCCTTTACGTACATCAACTTTTCCAATTAAGCTTTCTAAGTGTTCAATAAGTCTATAAATCATGTCTAATCACCTCTAAGGCATTAGAACACATTTAACTCAGCCACCATGGCTATATCCATCCAATGGACTCAGTTTTACACACTTAGAAGCTTATATATTAGAAATATCCAAGATTTCGCATACCGATGAACTCTAAGTTCATATAAGTTCATATAATATTATATATCACTGGCATATATATTGAAAGGATTCAAATACATTTTTGAACTCATATATAGCCATATATATATATATATATATCAATATATAGTAGTATCTCCAAATATAGACCAATACAAAAGGGCGTCGAGAGTCTGGCGTTACATTTATAGTGAGCACTTGCTTATATCTTATAACTTTCATTTTGATTGTCATCATAATTAAGAGAAATTGTTTAAATACATCCTTGGCTTTATGATGAGACCTTAGCTCCTTTTAAATACCTAATGACTCTAATATTCCACAATACATTATTGTTTTGAACAATGAAAAGAACTATATTAAGTTGATTAAAGAACTTATTAATCCAATTAATCATTTTCACTAAATGAAAAATATATCATAACTTATTTAGAAACCATTGTTATATTGGAACCTATCCAATCTTAAAATTATATAGTTCTCAGGAAAATAGACCTTAATTATGATTAACCTTGAACTCAAATATCATTTCATACATAGAATGATGGATGTCTCTAATACTTCACAAGTATCAGATATCTCAAATACTAAACATCTTTAGTACATTATTTATGTACACGGACTTAGAATAGATAATAAACTTCCAATCTTTCTCTATAGATCTAATTCCCATAATCAAACTGTTACCTTTTCATATCCAACAAAAGTTGTTCTTAGAAAATTAAATTTTCAACATTTGAAAATTATAATTGTTGTTCCCTATAAGCAATATGTCACTACATACTCTCACAGAAGAGAACAACTATACTTCTACTAACTTTCTTATAGATATGATAAATTCACAAACAAACTATTTGAATTTATCATGAAAGTGAAATTTTCAAAGTTTGTATCATTATAACTATGCATCAAATGTATTAACAAAGGCACTAGTTCCATCTTACTCCCTCTACTTATCTTGAGAACCATTTTCCTATAAGTTTACGTTAAAAAAATAATTTTTTAATAGTTTTGTAAGATTATATCCAATTTTTTAGATATTTCATAACCTTTTATTATCCAATTTAGTTATAAATTTAGTGGATAATACATGATTCAACTAAGCATCACATCTTTAAATCATTAACTTTGACTCTTTTAAAGTCTTATGGTTCCATATCTAATATGAAATCTTTCTAATTGATCTAATTGGAACTACTAAAGGTAAGTCACTGTACTAGGCATCATTATAGAAGAAATAAATATTGCATTATACAATATCTCATACTGTATATTCCTCTTTACATAAAATCATACTTTTATGAATTTAGTTGTGGAGATATTTAGTAAAGAATCTCATTCCTTATAGATAACCACAAAATTTAAAACTTAACACATTGATCTCGTTGAAGTGCTTTAGTATTCTCAAAGCTTAATTTCTACTTAGATTTAAACTATTTGAAAATTTTAGGATATTTAAATTAATATTTCATTTTATGCATATGATTATATCATATAAAGTCATTAGTACTCTAGTGATATATTAGTATCATCCTTTTATAAATTGTTATTCCATCCAATACATCATATGTATAAATTTAACAATTCAATACCATCACCATTCTTTCACCAAAGGTTGATTTTATTATTCTTCAACTTAACAATTTTTATGAGTTTAACGCAATTCATAATCAAAAGGATACATATATCCTTGTATGTAACTTTATGATTCTCATCATGTTGATTTAATCAACATGACATAAAAGGATAGTCTCTATTATCCAACTTTGTATTCTTGCTACTTATGTTAAATATAAGTCTCCTTTGATAAAAAAATATAAATTATTTACAAAATTTTTGATAAGCTACTTGTACTCATCAATCTATTTCTTATTATGCATTGAACATTATAGTAATGTTAAATCTGAATTTAGTATCATATACTCATAAGCATGAATAGAAATATATTTGATATTCATCATAAAAAAATAATGCAATTATTTTTCTTTTAATGATAACTATTATCATATTATATCAAATGCCTTTAATTGTATTCTATGTTTATGCTTTTAGTAGGCTAAATTGAGTGAAACAAATTTCATCAAGGTACTATACCTTTAAACTCTACCTTATGTAACCTCTTGCATCTTGCTATCATGGTGTTAACATATATCTTACATGTTGTCATTAAAATTTATGAGATATTAGTTAGCTTAAAATATCAATACATTTTGTCATCCATATGATTTTTACATATCTCCAAAACTTTAATACCAAATCCTCAATAGGAATTAATAACAATATTACATATTGGACATACAACTTTTTTATAAAAGTTCGAGATCTCTTCTCAAACTTTATCTATGTCTAAGAAATTGAATTAACTTAGTATCACTATGCTAAACAAGGTAAATTCCACTCATAACAAAATATAAAAGTATAAAAAGCAAGTAATTGATTATATGTTATAATTACCAAAAGATATTAAGATTTGATTAATCTCACTATCTTATTTGGAATAATAACCCTAACTTCTATTCAGAAAGATTATTCTAATCTTTCTAATGGGCTAGGATCTTATTCAAATTTATTTAATCTTGAGTTTGCTTAATAAACTAACAAAACTTAAATTTGGTAGATAATGACTTTATCAATCACATCTCATATAACTCCTGGATCCATTAGGTGATATCTTTTGCGAAAACATATCTTACATGTAATAAGTTTACCTCTAAATTCATGTGATCATGAGTTTACTAATCCAAATCACACAAATTTAGTTAAGTAGAATCTACTATCATAAGACTAAATTTAGGAAAGTACCATTAAACCTTCTCACTTATTATAAATACTTATATTGTGTGCATTAGGGACAATGTACAACTTTAAGTGTGGGGGAAAGGATTCATGATTTCTAATGATTTATTTAAGCTTATTATAATCTTGGTTATACAATTTAATGATCTGATGTCTTGAATTAATTAAAAATTGTCCATCAATACTTTATTTCATTATTGAATAATGATTTGAATTAGTAGGCAAAAGGATGAGAGTTATAATAAAATTTCTTTTATAAATCATATTTTTATCAATCATTGAGATAGTTAAATTGAATGGAAATTACATACTATTTACATACATTAACCCATCTTTTTGTGAGTTTGTAAGCCTAAGAGCAAAATTTCAAAAATTTTAAAGCTCTTTTATTTCTTTCATGTGTGTTATCATACATAGTGGAATAATTCTAGTACTTGCTTTCATTATAGATATTGAGATCATATTTGTTAAATTAAAAGCATTGAAGTAATAAAGACACTTAGATTCAATAATTTGTTTTAACCTATTTCTTTGATAATTACCTTACCCATAAATTACCCTTTAGGAATAACCAAGTTGAGCCTTAGCCTTTTTTTATTGATCATACCCAATAATTATCCTTTATCCTATTTTTCTTTGAAGCCTTTTGTAAGCGATCTAGAAGGGGGGGTTGAATAGATCTTTAAAATTTTTGTAATTTTCTACACAATAAAATCAGAAGTTAAGTCACACAATAATAATTTAATCAAATTAAAAGAATAGAGTAG
>JANKOD010000005.1:11944713-11963206 GCA_026284645.1 Erythroxylum acuminatum | reverse complement strand
CATTAAAATTTTGTCCCCATTAAAAATAAAATTTTGTCCCACTCAAAAAAAAGTTTTGATCTGTCCCTGCACATGACCATACAAAATCCAATTTTAAAAAATTAACAAAAAAATGTGCAAAATAACTGTAAGTAAGAATTTTTATTGTATTACTAGGTTAGTGGGATAATTCAATTAGGTGCACAACCTTCTATCTTTTTAAGATGTTTGATACAGGAGCTACAATTTTGATTCTCTCATCAATTTATGAGTTTAAATCGAGAATATAAATTGTTTTCATTTAATTTTATAAATTTCATATTAGCTCTTTATCTTAAATCGGCTCAAAAAATGAACTAATAATACATTATCTTACCAAAAAAAGATTTATGACCTTAAATTCAAATATGGAATTATGCAGTTTAAGGGTGTAACAAAATTTTATTAGTCAACGCTAGCAGCTGATAGCAACCAATAATAAAATAATATTTCTCGTTTTATTAAGAAGATTATAACGAGGTCCCTTTCGCACCGGCCACATGAACTCAGCCTTCTTCAATTATAGCCGTTGGTTGCTTTCAGGCCATTCGCCCACCTTTCTTTATTTCAAGGACTTAGGATTATCTTTTAAGATTTTCATACTAAACAAATAAGATAATATATAGGATAAAAGACTCTAATTTCATCAATTATGCTAAAATTTATATGCTTTAAAAATTGTGACATTATGACATCCTTACATGTTACAAATCAAAACTAAATGTTTTTATTGATATATTTTATCTCACATTAACACAATTATATTATTTAAAATTAGCAAATTGTATAATTAATTTTTGTTAGATAGATCAACTTATTAATTTATCATTATTATATTAAAGTATATCAATATTTAGGGTGAATTGTAAAAAAATTTCAAAATTTACTAATATTAATCTAAATCTTAAAAAGTGCGTTAACATACTTTTGTTGTAAAAATATATCGACACTAAATTCTTGCTAATGTACCTGACCTGATGAGGTACGTCACATTAATATTTTTTATCTCAGATTCTATTTTGTTTATATAATTATTTTATTATTTATTAACTTTTAAAAATAAAAAATCTCTATGATTTTTATTAGTATTTCGTGTCTCTGATATCATCTTAGAAAGTGCCTAATTCACCCGCAAAAACTAACTCACTATTATAAATTGTTAAATACTTTAGAATTCATGACATAGAGGATTGGCAAAGGTGGCTTTAGATCCCTCTCAGATTTGTGGGTATAAAGGCAGAGGCGGGGAGTGTAGAATTACAAGCATCCAAAATCAGAGAGTGAAATTAAAGTGAAATCTCCGCCTCCGAACTTGAATACGTCCTCACAGAAATTGGAGCAAAGTCGTAGAAGTAGAGAAGACATGGACAGAAAATCAAAGTAAATATCTGGTGCGACTCATAAGAGATAACATCTCCAACAAACAGACAATTGTTAATTGATGTTACACTAACTACACAACTCTATCAGACCATTTTCAGAAACAAAAAATTCTCTAGAATAGAAAAATATATGGAATAAAACCTAAATAATAAACCAATGAGGCAAGCATTTTCTTGGAAGTTAGTATAATCTATTATCTTTTACAATCTGATTTATAAGTTGGAAATCCGAACCTCTCACCGGCAACATTGGGAATCGTTGAACATCCTTACTATTAGCAGTTATCATAGTCCAATAAAAGTTGATAGTAACAAGTATGTGTAAACTTTTCCAGATCTTTGTACTCGCTAGTCACATATTGTGTTTTAGCAAATGGGTGATCGTTAAATCACTTTATTTTTGTTTAAAAAATGAAACTTTTCAAGCTATAAGGATTTAGTCATGGATATAGAAAATGAGATTTATCCAAGTCATATAAAGAAAAACAACACAACGTACTAAAAAATAAGAGAAAGAATTTTTATTTATAAATAATATAATAATTACTCAATAAAAATAGGTCAACTCGTGCTATTTTTTAAAGCCACGGTGAGAAAAAGAAGGCGATTCATAAGCTTGTTGCAATTAAATCTTGAATGGTGATGTGGCCGGGAGTTTTCCGTCGACTGCTCATATTGGAAATAGAATTGACGAGAAGAAAAAAGAAGAAGACAAAAGAAAAGGAAATGATGTAAGAAAAGGAATACGAGAATAATATTGTACAATTAGCAATTTATTAATTTTTGTCGCAATTAAACGCCAAAATAGATTTTGGAATTTGTAGAATTCTACCAACTGAGCTACATCCCCCTGAGCTCACCCCTTCTTCTGAAGTTACCAGGCTATGTTACTATAAAGCCAAGCAGTTTTGTTTTCTCGATCCTTTCAAATTTAGGGAAACCTTGGAATAAAAACTTATATAGAATTTTTGGAGATAAAAGCCGATTGAAAGGTAGAAGACGATCCAAAAAGTGCTTGATCGCGAGACAAAAATATTAATGTGACGTGACTTATCAAACATCAATGAAAAACTTAATGCTAAGTTATTTTTGCATCAAACAAAAAGCTAGGCATATTAAAGTTTTTTTTAAAATTTGAGTTAGTATTACTCTCTCTTCTCGTACCACACATCTATTAAAATTAGGAATTTCTTCTAAAAGGATATGTCCTATCAATCCTTTAAATTTAACAACTACTTAGATTCATGTAACTAGACTCATTGATGTTTGCAAGAGCTTAAAACTCTACATGCTTCACGGGGCTCCACTAACGAGGTGTTATCGAAAGCAAGGACTGAACTCACTGATATCTAGGAACTCCTTGCTCTTTCACCACAAGATCCTTCACTTGTTGCAAAAGAAAAGTTAGCTCTCTCGAATTATATGCTTTTAGTTAGCCATCACAACTCTTCACTACAACAACGATCTTAGATCAATTGGCTTAAGGAGGGAGATAAATGTTCCAAATTCTTTTTTAAGTCTATTCTTACTCGCAAGAACATCAACAAAATATCATCCATTATCACTCAGGAGGGACTAACCCTTCAGTGTTCACAGGATATCAAGGCCGAGGCTATAGCCTACTTCAGCAATTTGCTTGGCTCTCTACTTCAACTATAGACCTCTATGCACTCAATCTGTCAAAAATAAACCTGTTGGACTGTAGCATGCTTATCAAACCAATGAAAGACAAAGAAATAGAGGAAGTTGTTTTTAAGCTGGGAGGCTTGAAGGCCCCTGGTCTTAATAGACTGAATCGCCTTTTCTATTAAAAAACATGGGATATCACAGGTACCTTTATTAAGAATGCAGCGAAAGATTTCTTTTTCAAAGTGGTGCTTCTCAAGGAAATAAGAAAACATTTCTGTGTCTAATACCTAAAAACTCTTCTCCAAACCACTTAACCGATTTCCGACCTATACCCTGCACCAATTTTCTTAATAAAATCATTTCAAACATCCTTGCTATGAGAATGAAAACATCCATAGCTCCTCTCATCAGTGACAACCTGGGAGCATTCATCTATAACCGACAAATTGGTGTCAACATACTCATTGTTCATGAGCTTCTCAAAGGATATTCTTAATCAATTGCTGCATTTGACAAACACAGTTAGAGAGGATCTCTCTTGTTCGGTTGGCAATAGAAAGTTGATTTCTTTGTGGTATGACAACTGGTCTGACTAGGGTGCTCTCATCAACTTAACGAGCTTGGAAAGGAATTCTCTCAAGCTCCTACTCCATGCTAGATTAGACTCCATCATAGGATGCAGCTGGAACTTCCCTGCAGCTCTTAGCCACTTGCAACCCCATTATCCTCCCAATCCACTTACTTAAGATACTTTCTTTTGGCATAATCGACCTAGTCATCATCTTTCAAATAGAATCATAAGAGACGTCTTACGGATGAAGAAACCAATAGTGGATTTGTATCATACTATCTGGCACAAACGATTCCTTCCCAAGACTTTATTTCTTTTATGTCTTGCTATTTAGAATTATAATGATAATATCTATTCCCTTTTTTCACTATATTCATTCCCATTCTTATTAATTTATTCCCATTCTTATTACTATTCGTGGATACAAACCAGTGGCCTCCTGAGATTGTTGAGTTTGTTAAGCAATCTTTTCGTTGCCATGCATTTCGTTGGAGTGAAGTGTTTGAGAATTGCTTCTTTTGTCAATTCAAATTTGGCAATTGTGGCTTGTTCATCAAGGGAGTTCTATAGTTGGTAAGGAAACGAAAGATTAAAAGAAGGTGATAAAATACCGGGGGGTGTGGGCGCTTGTGGTGGCACATGCTGTATTAAACCTTAAACTTCTCACTGTTAATGGGATGATTCGTGTGGGGATCTTTTCCCAAGGTTTCCCCCCAAAGTGGTTCAAACAAAAAAAAAGAAGGTGATAAACGTGAAAAATTCATAAAGTGCCCCTTTGTCTGGTGTTCCTAGTGAAAGGTCAGAAAGCATGAGAAAGTGCGTAATTTCCCAAAAATCTAAGGTCGTTTTTGCTACCCATTGTAAGCAAAAACAGTTGATGTAATAGCAAAATATAAAGTTGGCAATGAGTCTTTATAGACTTAAACTTGAGTCAGGTTCGAATTAAGTTCGAGAAACAAATCGTTGTTACATTTTTCAATTAAATGTAACAACGATTTGTTTTCTCGATCCTTTCAAATTTAGGGAAACCTTGGAATAAAAACCTATATAGAATTTTTGGAGATAAAAGCCGATTGAAAGGTATAAGATGACCCAAAAAGTGTTTGATCGCGTGACAAAAATATTAATGTGATGTGACTTATCAAACATTAATGAAAAACTTAACGCTAAGTTATTTTTGCATCAAACAAAAAGTTAGGCATATTAAAGTTTTTTTAAATTTGAGTTAATATTACTCTCTCTTCTCATACCACACCCCTATTAAACTACTGAGATTCATGTAACTGGACTCATTGATGTTTGCAAGAGCCTAAAACTCTACATGCTTCACGGGCCTCCACTGACGAGGTGTTATCGAAAGCAAGGACTGAACTCACTGATATCTAGTAACTCCTTGCTCTTTCACCACAAGATCCTTCACTTGTTGCAAAAGAAAAGTTAGCTCTCTCGAATTATATGCTTTTAGTTAGCCATCACAACTCTTCACTACAACAACGATCTTAGATCAATTGGCTTAAGGAGGGAGATAAATGTTCCAAATTCTTTTTTAAGTCCATTCTTGCTCGCAAGAACATCAACAAAATATCATCCATTACCACTCATGAGGGACTAACCCTTCAGTGTTCACAGGATATCAAGGCTGAGGCTGTAGCCTACTTCAGCAATTTGCTTGGCTCTCTACTTCAACTACATACCTCTATGCACTCAATCTGTCAAAAATGAACCTTTTGGCACTCAACTACAGACCTTTATGCACTCAAGCTACTATTATCTTGTTTTCCAAGTGGGTTTTCATCACCATTCTTATCAATATACGGCAGACAGATCCAGTCCTCTTCGGTACTGAAAAGTTTGGTCACTACAGTAGCTCCGATTTTTAGATCTTCGAGAACTTGCGTCATCTTCAACCCCAATAGAGAGTCCGGCTTCCGACGCTCTGATCTTCGATTACCTACCCACGCTAGTAGCGAGTTTCCCTTTGGGTCTACTAGTTTCAGTGCAGACACTGTGTGGTTCATTTTTTCTTTTGTTAGAAAGGGAAGTCTGACCGTTCTAGTTTTTACAAGGTGACTAGGTAGAGACTAGTGCTAAAGAACCGAGAAAAACTTTTTAATCGAGGAGAGGAACCCAGATGGCAGCTTGTAGTAGAAATGCAGATTTCAATTCTTCTGAGGTGAGACAACACCCAGGCCTTGATTAGCGGGTTTTCCATTTCATGATCCCATTGTGTCGGCTCCTGCTGAGTTGCATGCACAGCCATCACTTTCCTTTCGTGATTGTTTGGTAGGGCAGTCATCTAGGGCAAAGTTCACTTCTTCGGTAGGTCAGAGTTCGGCCTTTGATCTTTGTAGTTAATGGATGGGAAAAATTCGCTTAGAGTATGAAGGGAATGATTACTTGCGCCCAAAGGCTCTGGTTAATGATGATATTGTCCAGGAGGTTAGTGGTAAGTGGAACGATGCTCTCATTGTTAAAGTTTACGGGAGGCCTGTTAATTTCTCGTATTTGGAAAATTGGTTGATCTTGCTTTGGAAGCCTTCGGTAGAACTAGATATTATTGATTTGGGGTATGGTTTTTACCTTACTAAATTTGAAGAGAAGGAGGATATATTGCGCATTGTGTCCGATGGTCCCTATATTGTTGGAGGTTAGCCGTTGTATATCCAAAAATGGAATCCAGGTTTTCAGCCCTCTACAGCTAGAATTTCCTCGATGGTTACTTGGGTGCGTTTTATTGAATTTTCAATAGAATTTTATTGTGATGAATTCCTATTTGCAGCAGCTAGTACTGTTGGAACGTCCATTAAGGTAGATAGGCAGACGTCCATGGCTACTAGAGGACGTTTTGCTAGAGTTTGTATTGAATTGAATCTTAACCAACCTCTTGTTCCTAAGGTATTTATTGGTGGTGCATGGAAACGAGTAGAGTATGAAGGCATTTTAGGGGTTTGTTCAGGATGTGGCCGTGTCAATCATCATATAGAAAATTGTCCGGAGGTTGTGGTTCCGGTGACGAATGGGGCAGCGAATGCTGGTGGAGCTACGGATATAGTGATGGTTGCGGATAGTTCAAAGCGTAAAGAAGATATCTTTGGCCCATGGTTAGTTGCACAGCGTAAACCAAGGCGTACTGTTAGAAGTAAGTCTTCTTCAGTTTCTCAGGAGAAGAAAGTATCTACCACTATTACTGGTTCTCGATTTGACTTTTTACAGGTGGAGGATAGAGTGGTTGTCCAGGCGGATAAGGGCTCGGTTGGGTCTGGCAAGAGGATTCCTAGTGTGAGTGGGACTATGGGTCCTAGAGATAAAGGGAAAAAGCCTGAGGTGGTTAAGGGGGTTGGGAGGTCTGGTCGTGAAAAGGGTTAGTTTTGAAATGGGCCTATTGTGAATAGTCCTATTTCTGAGGGTCCACTGGTGGTAATACCGAAAAAAGAGACTTTGGAGGTTGGACAAAGCTCTGGGCATAACATAGATGGTATGGTGTCTGATGCATCTGATCAGTTCTTGGTAGGGGCGACTTAGATTCCTAGCTTTCCGTCAGTGGGGGTGCCTGCGTTGCCAGTGATTGATAAAGTTGGTGGTTGGGTGGTGGCACAATTTGTTTCCAATGAACCAAAACCTCCTGACCCTATTGCTGGTGACGTCATTGTGTGTGAGGTACCCGTGGTAACTTCGGACGCTTTGGCCAACAAAGTGGACTGTGGGGTGATTGCTGCAATTTTGTCGAAGAATGATGATGTTATTTTCGAGGAGAATGAGGATTGTGTTGGTCGCTGTCGGAGTCGAAGCTCGCCTAAAAAGTTGTAAGATTCTGGCTCTTTCTTCATATCTATTTTTTAATGGATTTAAAAATACTTCAGTGGAATTGTGGTAGAGCTGCGAAGAGAGGTTTTTTGACCCATGTCAGAGAATTATGTTGTCTTTATTGTCCGGCCATTTTAATTATTGTGGAGCCTCGAATTTCGGATGCCAGAGCGACTAGGGTGGTGAAGAAGGTAGGTTTTTTTTTACTTCTTCCTTTTTCATGCTGTTGGTTTTGAGGGTGGTGTGCGACTAGGGTGGTGAAGAAGGTAGGTTTTTCTAACTTCTTCCTTTCTCATGCTGTTGGTTTTGCGGGTGGTGTTTAGTTGTTTTGGAATAAGAATGTTTGTGATATCTGTTCGCTATGGATGGATACTCAGTTCATTCATTGTTCAGTTGCTGTTAGGGGAAGTAGTAGTTGGTTTCTTACTGCGGTGTATGCTAGTCCTCTTTGTAGTAAGCGAGATTTTTTTGGTCTCAGATGTACGATCTTGCCGATTCTATAGATGCGCCTTGGTTGTTATTTGGTGATTTTAATGACATTGCCTATATCCATGAGAAAAAATGGGGTGACTTACCATCTGTGGCAAATTGTGGTAGGTTTTTACGGCATTGGAACTATTGTTCTTTTTTGGATTTGAGTTGTGTGCATTGTCAGTTTACTTGGACACACTCAATTGCTAGGATTGGTTTTATGCAAGAACGTTTGGATCGGGCTTTATGTAATGCCGGTTGGCGGCTAAGATTTCCTAAAGCTTCTGTTATGTCTTTGTCTCGGCTTGCTTCTGATCATTTTCCTCTGTTATTGTCTTTGAGAGGTTTCTCTTCCTTTCCTTTGGCGCGACCGTTTCGATTTGAGGTTGCTTGGACTTTACGGGAGGATTTCAAGCAGGTTGTTTCATCGGCATGGTTTAAGCCACATGATTTTATTTCTTATGCTCTTTTGTCGATTCAAGAACAAGTTGTTCGTTGGAATAAGGAAGTTTTCGGTAATATTTTTTAAAATAAGAGGGTTTTACTAAAGCGAATAAAGGATGTTTAGTTGGCTATTCAGCATCACCCCTCTTCTTGCCTCTTGTTGCTTGAAAAAGACTTGTTATGTCAATATGATTTATGTTTGAAACAGGAAGAGACACTTTGGTTTCAAAACTCTCGGGCTGCCTGGATTAAGGATGGTGATCAATGTACTAAGTTTTATCATTCGATTACTAGGGTTCGTCGGAAATAGAATAAAATTGAATGTTTGAAGAATGAGGCTGGGGAGTGGGTATCTGATCCAGCTTTATTGAAGGATATGGCAGTGGGGTTCTTTGAGAAGTTCTCAAATGATGGGCGCTTCAATACTGTGGGTTTTGTGGGTTTGAATTTTCCTCGGTTATCTGAGACGGCAGTGGAAGATATGTTAAAACCTGTTACTCGGGAAGAAGTTTAGCTGGCTGTTTCAAGTATGGGTTCTTATAAGGCCCTAGGGCCGGATGGTTTTCAACCTATCTTTTTTAAGAAGTATTGGGACGTGGTTGATTAAGAGGTTTTCCAGTTTGTGTCGCACACTTTTAATTCTGGTGAGATGGATGTTCAGGTTGCTATAGGTTTTAATGGATTTCAAACATCCTTGCTATGAGAATGAAAACATCCATAGATCCTCTCATCAGTGACAATCTGGAAGCATTCATCTATAATCGACAAATTGGTGTCAACATACTCATTGTTCATGAGCTTCTCAAAGGATATTCTTAATCAATTGTTGCATTTGACAAACACAGTTAGAGAGGATCTCTCTTGTTCGGTTGGCAATAGGAAGTTGATTTCTTTGTGGTATGACAACTGGTCTGGCTAGGGTGCTCTCATCAACTTAACGAGCTTGCAAAGGAATTCTCTCAAGCTCCTACTCCATGCTAGATTAGACTCCATCATAGGATGCAACTGGAACTTCCCTGCAGCTCTTAGCCACTTGCAACCCCATTATCCTCCCAATCCACTTACTCAAGATACTTTCTTTTGGCATAATCGTCCTACTCATCATCTTTCAAATTCAAATAGAATCATAAGAGACGTCTTACGGATGAAGAAACCAATAGTGGATTGGTATCATACTATCTGGCACAAACGATTCCTTCCCAAGACTTCGTTTCTTTTATGTCTTGCTATTTAGAATTGTCTCAACACTGCAAATCGTCTCAAAATTTTAAATATTAACATGTCTTGAGTTTTTATTCAGTGGCCGAGGAAACAAGGAATCATCTCTTCTTTATGTGTGAGACAACCAATCATATCTGGGTATCAATCAAGCTACACTGCATATGGAACTCTCAAGCTCATACACTTTCTAATGCTATCCAATAGCTATCATCTCACATATTTCTTCCCAAGTTCATCCCATATAGTAGCTGTTTGTATGACCGTACACACCATATGGAAAGAAAGGAATGTTCGAAGCTTCAAATCCAAACAAAATGCAGCCTCAACCCTCATTTTGGAAACGATGGCATGAATCCGACTACTTCTAACGTTGGAAGGTGTAACTTGAAATTCCATCTTTGTTTTTCTACTTCACTTCCAATGCTTTTAAACCTTTATCTTGAGTATGACAAATTCTCCAATGTCTCATATGTTGAAGGGTACCCTCTTGTGTTATATTCTGCTTGTACTTCTATTCTTTATTAATGAAATTTATCCTTTTTATTTTAAAAAAACTAATATTTAATATATAATGTTAATTAACTATATTTTAAAATTTTTATTATCATATTTATTAGTTCAATATGATGGTAATTTAATATCTCATTAGATTATACAATAATAATAATTAAGATGATCAATTTATTAATTTATTCATCATTTATATTTTATAGATAACTAACATTAATTAATTAATTGTTATTAATATAATTAGTTATATAAAAGTTTAAACAAATATTTAATGTTAATTAATATTAATAATATATTAGTATATAATAATTAAAAACAATATTAATATTTGAATATAATAACTCAATTAAATACATGAAACTCTATTTTTGGAAAAATATGCATGAAACTCTCATGGTTTGGTATTTTTAGCCACTTTTATGATATGATCATCGCTCACAAAAATATAATGAAATTTTTTTGTTTTGTTAGAATTAATAAAATGACACGGGACGGGAGGTTGCGTCTTTTATGCTTTTGTTTCTTTATATACAGTACATTACTTAAAAGAAAAATAAGTAAAGCATTAAGCATTTGTAGCTATGGAAATTCACCGAAAGATTTCACTGCCACGTGGATGTTGTAATCTATTGACATTTGGATAAGGGGGAGGTGCGGACTTATGCTCCTGAATTACAACATTACCCTATCCATGTCTATCATAAACTTATGTGCCTATTATCCATGTACGTTTGAATTAGTTCAGTAATAGAATTTAAAGAAATATGGCAAATAATGATCTTCCTCAACGCCTTCTTATAATTGCATAAGAGATAGAAAATATTGATATAATTAAAAAACTTAAATGTATATACTCAAACAGCAAAGAATTACGAGTTGCCCAGCGCATCCATCTGGCAGCATCGCAGCAGCTACGGGACAAATAAACAACCCACCTCAGAAGAGAGAAGACAAATTTAACGAAAAGCAAGGTGTCGTCAAACTCTCTCTCAATTACATTACACACACACATCAGATACGTAAGTTGCTTCGATTTCACTCAAGTATCCAAAATTTCTGTTTTCTGTTTTCTTATTCTTTTTCTGATTGTTCTTTTTTGCCAGTAAACTCGGACGAGATTGAGGATAACAGTTTGATTTTTAGGTTCAATTTTTTTTGGGGATTTGGGGTTTGGGAAGTCTTATGCTTGAATTCTCCGTTTGCCGGCTCTGAAATTCAGTGTAAGACTGTTGGAAATTACGTTTTCATTTTTTTAATTTTGTTATAATGAAATGATCTTTTCTTTTTTGCTGGTCAAAGCAATTTATTGTTTTCCCTGCTGAAGTTGCTTGCCTGAGCTCGTTATTTTCTTTGAAGAAAAGTAATTTAACCTCTATGTGGACCCATGTTTGAATCTAGATCCTGATTGATTAAAAATTCCTGTAATTTTATTTTACATTATTAGAAAACGTGAAAATTGCCGCTCTTTGATTATTAGGGGAAGAAGTGTAACTTCTGATGGTTGACATTGCGATTGTTTTGATGTGGGCACCTCCGATGAATGCAGGAGGCAAGTTTGTTGATACACAAGTGACAGTTGGAGGGATCTGAGATATTTCAAAGGAGAACATGGCTTGTAGAGGATGTTTGGAGTGCGTACTGAAGCTCCTCAACTTTTTGCTCACCCTTGCAGGTCTTTCTATGGTTGGTTATGGGATCTACTTGTTTGTTGAGTATACAAGAGCAGCAGGGGACACCCCCCTGGCACCTGTCAGTTATGATACAAATTTGATGCAGCTTGGTCGCCCCATACTTATAACAGTGTCTCCCTTGGAAAGTATCTTTGATAAGCTTCCAAAAGCTTGGTATGACCCTTTGCCCCATTTTCTTATTTTCCTCTTGTGTTTGTTTGTGGTTGAGGGTAGCTGGGTTGAGGGGCTTAGTCTGGGCTTTTGAGTCGCTGTTTGTCATTTTTTGTTTTAGGTTTGTAGTTTTAGGAAACATTCTATGTTGGTCTAGATTTCAAAATTATAGTGCATACATATTTTTAGTGATTCCTAGTTTGGATAGCATACATTTGTGTTTTGATGCTCAGTTTCAAAGTTAATGTTGGCATTTGGAATGTACTGGGGCAAGTGAGATAAAATTTGAAATAATTACGGTAGGTCGTCAAGTTGAGCAATTCTCAATTCTTCTTCCTGCAGAACTAATCAGTGTGCCTTTGTCTTTTCTTAAGTTATCTCATTTACATTTATCATCTAAAGTTTGTGGTTGTGAGTTTGTTTTGCATTTATCATGTATGAAATATAGAAGCATTGGTCATGTGGGCTGTAAATTGGAATTTTAGCATTCTGGTAAGAGAAAGGTGTTATATATAGGTTGGAAACGCCACTCATTTATAGTAGAGTATCATGTGAATGCCCTCATTAACTTTATCTATTAAAAGGTCTTTTCACTTAGATCTGGCACAAGAACGTGGCTTTTTATTTGTTGAAGGTGCTGGAATATTTCCACCTTTTATTTGGTTAGATGAATGTTGAGTTGTTTCCAATGGTTTGTACATAATATACCTTTTTAGCGTTTTATACCCTCCTTGTGTACACTCCCATTTCTATCTTTAATGATAAAAAGGCTTTAAAACTATGGTTTTGGAGGTTGAGATTGACTTAACCTTCCCCCTTTTTCTCACTTAGGCTATTTCCATGTCTTGAACCAGTGCTTATGTGTCATTTCGTATGTAATTGACTTTTTATCCCATGATGAAGTTTCTAAGTGTGAGTTGTGGTTTGAGATTTTATGGATGATTTTAATTTCTTACCTATAAAGAGAGAAGAGACATAACATAAGTAGTGCTCCTGACTCTCTTCATTGGATGAGTTGGTATTTGTTATATAGTGTGATGGACATCCTAATTTTTATTCCTTTCTATGCAGGTTCCTATACTTATTTATTGGTGTAGGAGTGGTTCTTTTTGTCATCTCTTGTTTTGGATGTGTTGGGGCTCTAACACGGAACGGATGCTGCCTCAGTTGTGTATCCTAACAAAATTTTCAGTCTTAACTTGTTCAACATGTGAATTAGTAGAGTATTGTTCACAACATAATCTTGTTATATAACTTGTTTCTCCTGAAATAGTGTAGCATCACATGCCATATTTACATTTAAAGCTCCCCTTTCTGCTCATGTGATCTTCACATTTTAGTGGATGAATGTGTAGATGCACTGTTGAACAGCCTGAGCATAAAAGTACTTGCTATTGGGCCTTAATTTTACTTAGATTTTAACACTTCTTCATCTTTCTTTTGCACCTCTGAACTAAGGTTTTTTTAAAAAAATCCCTAACATCATATAGCATATTTCAGGCAACATTTTCTGAGACAGGAAGTAGTTGATAACTATATGAATTGGTTACCGCTTTGTCTATATAGTGTGATTGATTTCCTTAATCCAACTTAGTATTCAGTATTGATCATCTTGTTAATATTGGTGGAGTTGGGATGTGCAGCTTTTATTTTCTTCGACAAGAGCTGGAAAGAAGTTAGTGCTGTTTATTTTCCTCTTTTCTTCTCTGTGTAATTTATATGTTTTAACCAATACTCAGCAATTTTGGCATGTGCCTTTGTTCACTCTTGTGCTCTAGGAACTTCCAGTCGACAAAACTGGAGATTTTGACATGATATTTAATTTTCTGAGAGAAAATTGGAAAATTGTGAAATGGGTTGCTCTTGGAATAGTCATTTTGGAGGTAAGCATTATTAGATGATAAGTCTTTTAATTGCTTTGATGAGGGTCAATGTTTCCAATGGCACACACTATCAGTAGTTGCTTACCATATCTGAGTGCACAGTTTACAAACTCAGTCATATATTGCTGACACTTGTAGATTTGGTCTTAGATAGACCAAAGGTAGAAGCTTCTGAATAGAGAATAATAAACTGAAGACATATTGTCTAGGAGGTATTGTTTCTTCGTTTTTACTTCCTAAGTGATGACTATGAAACAACTATTGCATTTGTCATATTAGTCTTTATTTTGTAAAATGATAAAAAATCTGTACAACTATTGCATCTGTCATATTAGTCTTTATTTTACTACCTTTCATTTTAATATTTTTAAAATATTACTGATGTGGTTTTAAAAAGATTTCTTTAGACATTGACCAAAGATGCGATTTATACCTCAACATTTTACAAAAGGTTCAAGTAAGTTCCTACCGTTATTTCTGGTATTATTTTTACTCCTTATTTAGGATGCAATGAGCACTGTTTTAATAATGTTAAGTGCAAAATGGTATCAAAGATAACGATAGGATTTTACTTATATCTTTTGCAAAAGGTTGAGGTGCAAATCACACCTTTAGTCTTCTTTCTATGATATGATTCTATTTCTTTAGACCTGATCCTTAGGTAAAAGAGTCAGCTTGATAATTATTTATCTACTTACAGAGAAGATTGATGAATTGCCTGTCTTGACCATAGCCTCATCTTTAAATGCTTACTTTCTGAGAGGAAACATGGTGAAGTCCTTGTAAAGCTTTAGCAGAATCATACGCAGCCCTTTTTTTTCATATTAAACCAATATGTCCTTTAAATTATTCAAAACCTAATCATAAACCACTAATGGCAGTGACATGAGTAACAATTGATGCAGTTCTTTGACGTCTGTGATAGTCTGACTTTATCTTCTTAAACTTTTTTCAGTTTCGTTACTTTAAATGTGCTTTAAAGCTTAGGTTTGCTTGTTCTTCTCTATATTGCTTCTTGAGTTGTCCTGATCCCATTAATCATTCAAACTACTGTCAGCACCCAAGTTCCTTTTGAATCCAACCCACACAAATATCAGTACTCTCAACTCACATACCCCTTTGTAAATGCTATATAATAATCCAGACCCCAAACTATACATTTCAGATTAGCCATATGATCACAAGTACTCTTTATGCAATGTTCAAGGGAAGTTTTGACTACTTATTGCTAACATAGGAGAGTCTATCTACTTTGATCTGGATTTCACTCTGTTTCTTCAGCTATTTTATAGACTGCTGGTTATCATCTCCTGAATATGATGAGGATAAGTCCAAATGTTGCAGGCTCTGATCTTCTTGCTAGCACTTTTGGTTAGGGCAGCTAATAAGCCAGTAGATTATGATAGTGATGATGAGCTTATTGCTCCAAGGCAACAAATCAGGCAACCTTTGCTTAACAGGCCAGCTGGGCCAGCAACAGGTTTACCTGTTACTGGCACCGTTGATCAGCGGCCTAGCAGAAATGACGCGTGGAGCACACGAATGAGGGAAAAGGTTTGTCTTTGCTTTCAATTAATACAGTGTATGTTGCTTCTTTGGAATATCTAGCCTGTTTTAGTAGTTTTTTTGACAATGGGTCAAAATGGGAAAGTATTGAAATTTTAAAGAAACTTATATACAATGAGCCTTTTTTATGTTTGCTGTTAAGTCCACAAAATTTTGTTGCCTTCCCAATATGAGGTCATGAAGCTGTCGGTTTTCAGTGAACAAAATTGAAGATACTTTGAACATTCTTATACGATAATTTTATAATATGGCCTATATTCAGTTGTCTATTGTTTCGGTCATCATGTTAGAGTTTTATCTCAGTTTATTACCTATGCAGAAGCACTTTATCCTTGGTGTTTCCTGCTCCATTCTTACATTTCTTTATTCTCTTTTTATTGTTTGATTGGATGGGAACCAGTATGGGCTCGACACTTCTGAGTTTTCATACAACCCAACAGAGTCTCACAGGTTCCAGCAAGTGTCTACCCAGCCTGCTGAAGAAAGAAGTCGATGTACCATCATGTAATGGTTTTGGTAAGTTTTGCTGAGTTGGTCCCTTGGACAGGGGTTTGAGAGTTTTGTTGTTGTTTTTATGTGCAGTAGATATTGTTAAGGGGTTCAGATTCCCACCCTTAGAAGTCTTTGATATCTTCTGAAAAGCAACCTTCTTTGTGATTAACAAAAAGAAAATTGACTTGTGTATGATTGCAATTAATATTATCGGAAGGCATCTTTTATTCTGGATATTTCTGTTTTTCTAACTGTTCCCTGCCCTATTTTCCTTTGGTGCTTCTAATATTGCATTTCTACGAAGATACTCGACTGCATGACTGCGGGCAACACCAGACATTCTGGTTTGAGTAATATGCATTATGCAATATGACAATTCAATTTTAGAACCAAGATATCCCAATTCATTAATGATTCCTATATGACATATGGATGAAATGGAGCTCGTTTAACCCTTTGTTGCGCATACTTCCCTCCCATAACAATTTGCTTCAAAGAACGCATATTGCTGTTCGAACATTTTTTCAAATTGTCCATATTTTTGTGGCTTCTTCGATTTTTAATTTTTGTTTCTAGTTTTGACCTAGTTATGGCTTTTTGCTCTCAACCTGCAAAAGTCAAATTGGGTCAGCCCATATTGACTTCTTGATTATTGCGGTGATTTCTACAGCCCGGCCAAATTTATGTTAAATTGAAAAATATATAAAATTAAAGAGTTACTAATCTCTTGATGTAGTTTTATCAATTCCATTGAAGCATCCTATACTTTAAAAATTTTGTGATATATTTAGTGAAAATTTCAAATTTTAATTGTACAATTAACTTCGATTTGTGTAGTATGCTCCAAGGGGATGATTGACAATTTGACAATTAATAAGTTACAAGAGTAACATGTATCAAATAAATCAATTTATTTATCAATCATATTTATATATTATTATATATATGTAATATAAAAGAGAAATTATTATATTTATTAATTTTTAATAATATATTCAATAGTTTAATATGATAGTAAAAATAATTAAAATTTAAAATAAATAATTAATTATTAATTCGATTGAAAAATTATATTGTTATTTATATAATTACATATCATTCTTTATATTGAAAAGTATAGATAAATATTTGATAGTTAATATAAATTTATTTTTAATTAATATTTATTAATTTAATATTTTGTAATAAATTAATCAGTTTAAATAATAATAAATTAAGTATTTAATTAAATTTTATGTTTTTAAAATTTAAAGAACATAATGATTACAAAGGGAAATCCTTGGGAAGTAATAAACAAGGCATATGCCGAAAGACAACTAAAGAGAATATTCAATCAATCCTTATGAGAATAAAATAAAATGAGAGAAAACTAAATTAGGGTCGTCCTAGTGCCTAAAAAAGATCAAGCAAGCTTTAAGCAACTTTGAGCTTGAGATTGTCTTTAGTCTTGTCAAATTTTTAACGACTAATAAGTTACTACACCACCTGTATTGCTTGAAGATCAAATATTCCATCTTTTACATTCTCGGGATGAAGTGAATATCCTAGCATTTGATTGTAACTGGTTCTGTCTGATTTTGATGGGGCTGGACGCTGCAGCTTGGATCCATGAGATTGGTTGACTTTGGCTTAGAGATACCTGCAAAACAACAAGGCACACCGGGGGTTGATTGCCGGTAGGCCCCCCCGACACTCAAGTTAGTCTTTTTGTGAGGGTTTTGGTGGCTAGGAATAAAGAATACTAGGGCTCTTGAAAGTCGTACCTTTTCATGATGAGATAATGAACTTATATATGAGAAATACCTGCTAGGTTTAGGTCTTCCCTTACGAGTAGGAAGTCACCATCTATGAATGGGCCGTCTATGCTTGGGCCTGGGTCTGGGCCTAACACGACCGACCTAACCATAAGCCCCTACTCCTCGAGTCTGGTCCTGGAGAAGGGTCGGAGGAGTACACAAAGATTGCGCGGCTCGGCTGTCTGACAGCTCGTGATAGGCCCAACCAATCGAACGCAGTGACAGGACCGACCGATCGAACACAGTGACAGGACCGACCGATCAATCGTAGTGACAGGGCCGACCGATCGATCGTGATGACAGTAGCGACCGATCGGACGTCGGCGCCTAATCCAAGCGCTAGGTTTAAACATTACTTACGACACGCATCCACCAATGGATTTTCAAAGTTTGAAATGAAGCGTCTCTTTAACCGTTGTGCAGCTGTCATGCACGTCCTTTCAACTGTTGCGCCGCTCCGGGTCTCTGACAACTTTAATTTGCCACAGCTCAGATTGCGCCGCGCGTCCCACCTCGGCTCGAATTTCACCACATGTCTACCGTCGATTGTTGCAATCATTCATTGGATCACTGTTATAAACGATCCAAGATTCTGGCTCTTAGTATCGCTTGGTTCTAAGATCCAGTCTTGACAACCTGGCTGAGCGATGTCGAGGCCGAGCGATCCGAGATTGTTTTCTCGGTATCGCCTGGTTCCAAGGATCTCATCTTGGCAACCTGACCGAGCGATGTCGACACCGAGCGATCCGAGATTATTTTCTCGGTATCGCTTGGTTCCAAGGATCTCGTCTTGGCAACCTGGCCGAGCGGTGTCGAGGTCGAGCGATCCGAGATTGTTTTCTTGGCATCGCCTGGTTCCAAGGAG
>JANKOD010000005.1:11928131-11944613 GCA_026284645.1 Erythroxylum acuminatum | reverse complement strand
GATCTCACCTCTCCCTTCAAACTTTACACAAACCCTAACCTCCATTTCATCCCATTTTCGAAATCTACCCATAGAGAGAGATGGGAGCTTACCTTACCACTTGATTTCTATTCTTTTTCCTCTTCTTTTCCCCCTTGGTCGACCTCTCTTCTTCTCCTCCACTCACGGCCGACTCTTCTTCCCCTTCTCCTTTCTATTTCACGTTTTTGCTCTTCCTTCTTTGGTGACCAACGACACTCCTCCCCTCCTTCTCCTAACTCATTTAACTTATTTCTTTTAAATCCTATTCACTTAAGTGCCACACCCAAAACTATGTAGTTTTGGTATAATGGGCTCTCCCTTCTTATAGGCTTTTGGGCCTCCACCTCACTTACAAGCCCACTAACCATTAATCCATCCATTTCCACTAACCCCTTAGGTCCAATCCTCCAACAAGCCCAAATCCCTTCATTAAAAGCCCAATTCTAATAATCTAACACTTAGACTAATTTCTAATTTCTAATCCCTCTTTTTAATACTAATAAAATAAATGAGACTTAAAACAATTAAAGAAAAATTTAGAATTAACAAAAGAATAACAAATAAATAAATAAAATAAAAGAAAAAAATTTTCGGGACCCAACATTATCAAAGCTAGCCATAAAATAAAGCATGCTTTTGGAGGTATGCATTTGAACCACGCCATTTAATGCCAAGTGACTTTGGGTGCATGAACTCTCAAGAGATCTCAACAAAATTGACTTGTGAATGTACCAAAGGAGTGTTTACACCAAGTTATTTTGTCTTTCCTTAAGGAGCAAGGATAGTAAGAAGGAATACCAATATTAAGAGAGAAGAATCTACTTGCCTTAGTGACCCATTCATTACCTCTCACTTAAGAATTTAACTTTCATAGGGTACATATATATGACTTGTTGATAGTTTTTCTTATTGTAGAGATGACCTTGGTCACTCTAATTGTCATATTAAAGCCATGTGTCTTTATCATCTTTAACTTTGGCTTTAATTTTATATAGCCAAGATGACATATGGAGAGTCTCAGTTGAAACTATAAGATGAATCTTGTCCCTATTTATTGATAAACCTAAAACTTTGCTAAAAATATTTAGAGAGTTGATGAGAAATGCAATATAATTATGCTTAGCACTACAAAAAAGTATCAAAACATTCATAGATGAAAAATTAAAATTCCCAACTTACCATATTTATTATAAAACTTGTAGCTCTCTTCCATATTAATGTTATGATTGATTAACTTTGCTAAAACTTTAATATATATAGTAAACAAATATGGGGGAGATAGTGTTTCCCTACCTGATGCCTTTAGCACCTTGAATGAGATTAGTGGCTTCTTTATTGGTTAATATGCTGTAAACTGGTGATGTGATACATTGTTAGATTTAATTTTCTGAAAATAAAAAAATAAGTTGTTCAATTTATTATATGAATTGTAAAAAAGGGGGAAAACGAATACTCACAAAGAGTGAATGATAAACATCCAACTAACTAAATCAATTTGAGGAGCATTCTTCTTATAATAGTCCTTGAAAAAATTTTAAGCTAGTATGATGTTCTCACTTATAGATATCCTAGTAATGAGAGCACCTTGAGTATTTTTAATAAATTCTAGAAGGACTAACTTCAATCTTGTAGCCAATAACTTGGCATTGATTTTATAAAAAGCATTACAATAAGCTAGTGATCAATAATCTCTAAGAGAAGAGTGATTCGAGCTTTTAAGAACTAGATAAATATTAGTTCTATTCCACACCTTTAGAAAATTTTCAATTGAAAAAAATTCTTAGGTTGCCCTAACCACTTGTGGTTTGAAAGAACTCTAAGATTTCTAAAAAAGGAGAGCATTAATACCATTAGGGTCTAGTGCTTTGTTAAGGATTGAGACTGAAAATAACTTTCTCAATGTCCTCTTTTATGGAAGGCTTAGTTAGCAATTCAACATGTTCTCTAGTGATCACATAAGGTAAGAAGAAGCGAGCACGCATTAGAAGAATTTGTCAAAGAATTCATAAAGTACTTTGTAAATACCTCCTTAAGATCATCATTATTGTGAATTATTCTTGCTTCTTTAATGGTTAATAAGATGATGTTGTTCATGTTCCTTCTTGTAAGTAGAGACCTATGGAAGTCATTCGTATTGGAATCACCATCCTTTTGTCATTGAATTCTGAATTTTTGCTTGAGCAAAGAGTAATGATCTTCATTGGCCTTAACAGAGATCCTAAATCCTTCTTCTCCTAGACTTGTTTCTCTTGATTAGTTGACCTTATGTAAAGTTCATTTTGTCCAAGATTAAGGAATTCCCTTGCATTGTGAAGATCTAATTTGGTGTTATAGAATGGTTTTTTATAAGCTTCTTCAATTGCTCTTTAATTTCCATGAGCTTCTTAAAGAATTTAAAAGATTCACAGCCACCTTAGTGTTCAAACCTCTATTGGTTGCATTTTGGAAACTCTCCAAGTTTGAGAGGTGGTTAAAGAATCAAAAAGGCGTGTGACTCCTTTTTAATTAACCAAGATATTATTTATTTTATAGGAGAGTGGTTAGAGCAAAGGTAGTTGCTAAAAATTGTTTTACTAGATTGAAATTTGTCAAGCTAGTGATAATCAAATTGCTTTACTAAATCCTTATCGAGTTGTTTTCTTAGGAACCAATCCTTATTTTTTTGTTACTCTAAATATGTTAATTCCCTTTAAATTTTACATCAATATCACCAATTTATGCAAGAAAATGTCTAAATTCCCTAGAAGGAGCTCCCAATCTAAGTCTATCTTCAGCTTCAGTACCATTTAATATGTAAGTGAAATATTTTAGTAATAACCAAGGAATATCTATATTGTAATGCATAGCTATAAGGTTGTTCAAAAGGATAGATATTTGAAATTTATAATTTCAGGTATAAACAAAATAAATCCATATTATATTAGCTTTACTAATGTTAACTAATAGATAAATTACTTGATCTATAATGGAAGGGTTTAAGATTTTAACTCTATTAGTATCATGTCCAATGAAAATTCCTCCATAGTAGTGATCAAAATGATTAGTAATAGTTTGCTACTTACTATTGAAGAACAATAAACTACTATAATGATATTCTCTAAGTTTTGTTTTTAAAAGGCCTACCATTACAGACTCTATTAAAAGAATGTAATCGTGCAAAATTTGTTGTTTTTACCCCTAATATTCTAATCAACTATAGTCATAAGCAAGGGTTAAGAGCTACATTTGCCCTTTTAGTTTTGGATTTTCTTTATGATCTCGTTCTCCCTACGAAAGAGAATTCTTGAGCTAATGATATAGGTTTGTTCATTATTTTGAGGTTCCTTTGAAGGAGAAGCATCATAATTACTAGTAAGAGCTTTCCTTAAGCTTGGGAAATTCTTTATAATTGCATTATCTTGACAAATCTTCAAAGCTTAATCATTAATATTAGTGATTATACTTAATTTTAGAGAATTGTGGCTTATTTGATCTTAATGAGGAGGAGCTAAGGGGTTAGGTTGAGGGGGATCTTGGTGAGGTGAAGCAGCTTGAGCATCTTTGGAGGACCACTAATTACCATTTGGAATTTTAAGAGTTGTTTGCATCATTATCTATTCATCCCCATCATTTTCCATTAAATCAACATATTTTTTAGTGGAGAATTTCTTGCCATTTAGGGTCTAAACTTTCTTAAAGTACCTGGGGGAGGCCTCCATTAATAGGTTATCATGACCTTGTCTTTTATTATCCCTTCATTTTCATTTAGCCTTGCTAGGGGTTATAAAATCTAGGAGCTCCTAGCCTACTTGAACTTCTATATCAATTCTAGCATACCCAATACATTTTATAGATGTAATTGCCTTATCCATACATACAGGTCTACCAATAGAGCTTGCAAGGTAGCTCGAACCAATAGTTTATCAATATTGCAGTGGAATATTGTAAATGTTCATCCAAAGTGAAACATATTTAGACTTAAGTTTTTCCATTAGGATACATGGCCTCCAATTTTATAAGAAGAGGGGCTTGTCACTAATATATCAAGGTCCCATCTCCACACTTTTTCTACTTTAATTGTAGAAAAGAATTAGAAGAAGTATATGCTTTATTCATAAATAATACTTCATTAACATAAGATTTCTCTAATGTCACCTGGCCCAAGCATCACGATGATAAATGCTAGTCTTTTGCCAACAAAAAAAACTTATTAGAGAAGTAGATCACTTATATGCACCAAGTTTCAGGATCTCAAAAGGGGTAGGGGAAGAGAGGAGGATAAACTAAATTGTTTCCTTTACAAGAAGTAGGAGGATGGTAAATGAGTTATTATTATTCCAAGTCTGCTACTACCTATACCCAAATGATAC
This sequence comes from Erythroxylum acuminatum, assembly GCA_026284645.1. Taxonomy (NCBI): domain Eukaryota; kingdom Viridiplantae; phylum Streptophyta; class Magnoliopsida; order Malpighiales; family Erythroxylaceae; genus Erythroxylum; species Erythroxylum acuminatum. The sequence continues at coordinate 11,940,243 of JANKOD010000005.1, read as the reverse complement.
GAGAAGGAGGAACCTTACTAGAAATCTCATAGTAAGAGGAAAAATAAGTATCTGAAGGGCTTGCTTTGCGTGCTTCTAGAGGTCGGGGACTTAGCCTCAAGGATTTGGGGTGAGGTTGAGGGCTTAGGGAGGAATTATGTCAAAAGATGGAACTTTAAGGATTAGCCTTAGTAGGTAGAGGAGCTGAGCTTATGAAAGTTCCTACTAAAGGGATTTAAAAAAGAAGGAGCAATAGGAAAGGGGAAAGGAGGAAGTCCAAATTAGTTAGAGAAGTCATAAATGAAAGAGAAAAGAGGTAGGAAAGGATTATGAAAAGTTAAAAAAAACCATGCCAAAGACGTTAGAATCAACTTAGTCAAGGGAGAGAAAATGGGACAAAGAGATAAAACATAAGCTTTTGTAGAGGGAAGATGGCAAAGGTGTAAAAACTAGGAGGATGCAGAGAGGAAGGAGGAGAGAACTTGGTAAAAGGAATAGGAGGAGGCAGGTTGAAGCTACAGGAAGACACAAAATGAAGCATATAAGAAGGTAGAGGAGAGAAGCTTAAATTTTATGTTAATATATAATACTAATAATAAATTAAATAATTATTATATTGTAATAATTTATAATTTTGTACTAATATTTATATTTACAAAATGTAATAATTACATGAGTAGTGAGTTGATATAACACAAAAAATTAATCAACATTGGTATTAAATATAGCAGATTAATTGAAAAATACTTTAGGAATTTCATAGAGAATTTTCAATACCTTTTTTGTAAGCTTGATGTCATTTTATACTTATTTAGTAGGTAGAATTTGAATGAGATAGCAATTTTATTTGTATAGAGATCACTCTAACGTTGTTATAGGGTTTTTTTTTATTTGTATGATTAGCCTTACACTAAATTATGAATAAGGTTATTATTGGAAAATTTGTTTTTGTACATAGCAAGAATAATATTATGTATTTAGAGTATCAACTTATATGAGTAATATTTTTTAGAAAGTTCTATTTAGCAAAATTTAGGAGACAGAAAAGTGATTGTGAATTTGATACCTAAACTGTATAGGTATCATCCAGATAATTAAAGGATTCTTTTAGACTTGATGCTCGTAGCTTTTAAGTTATATCTTGAGACCATAAAGTTCGTTTCTCTCTTGGAAAAATGACATATGTGCTTTTAGGTTTTTATCTTTAAATCAGGAAGTTCATTCCTCACATGGACTTGTAACTTATGAGCTTGTAGGTTTTTAGGAGAAGCATTGTTCTAAAAATAGTCTTTGTAGTATCACAATTCTTTTTTTAGATATGATGCAAGATTTTCGTTAACATTCGAAACTTGTATTTTTTTAAAGATGCCTACGAAAATGGTGTTAAACACACTTATAAAATAAATATGATAAAATAAAGGCAGCAATAAGTAGATATAGTTGTCATATATATAGAATTGTTGTATGTGAAAATTAGAAGTACATATGATCATCATTTCAATGTCTTGATTATTGCTTTTGTATTTCCTTTTTCCCCTAAAATGCTAGAGTTGGTGATTGAATTTTCTTTTACTCCATGAAGTTTTCAGTTGAAGTCTCTTAGCTTCTCCTTTATCATCAGAGGAGAAGCTTTTACTTTGCCTCTGGATCTTTAGGTACTTGTTTCTCACTGTGATAACTATTAAAATATTCGTAAGGGTCAATTATAATTTGTAATTAGTTTTCATTAGCAAATAATTAAGGATATGATTGGTAAATACTTAGGGATGTAATAAGCATACATTAAGGAATATTTTCCTAAATCAATATAACAATATCATATATATACCCCCTCCCCTTGGAAGCATTCAAACATATAGTGAAATAAGTTTTTCTTCTTTAGTCTGTCTCTTCTCTTGTGACACCATGTCAGAGCTCCTTTTGTAAAAAAAAAAAGGTTAAAAGCTGTCTTCTATCCATATTTTTCTGAGACATTTTGGTAATCCTTTGGTGGTTTGACATGCTTCAACTCCTTCAGCTCATCACTGTGGCCACGATGGTAAAAACCACATCTCCAAACACCTCAGAATGCACCCAGATATCCTCAGACCATGTCTCCTCTCTCTTCTGTAAAATCTTGAGGTTAAAGTCTTCAAAATTTTGTAGCGTCTTAAGAGAAAGACAAAAGCAGCAAACATCTCCTTGAGGGATAAATGTGAACTCCCTATTGGGTAGCATGTGAACTCTACACTTGGCTACATATCAAATAAACATCAGTGAATCCCATAATGGTCGTATAATTTAAGGGTCCTGCAGCTGCCATGCTAGCACCACAATAGTCTAGGTCCCACCTTGACAATAAAAGTTATCCTCTTTAACCGCCCTATTTCAATAAGTGATTAGCCATGTGACTTATGAGAGAAATATTTATTAATCTTTAAGTTAATAAGTGGGCTTTTTAAAAGTTATTTATGTTTTTTTTAAAATGAATAAGTGATAAATGTAAATTGCATCGTGTTTTAAGGCATAGTTTAATATGTGTTTAGTCGTTAATTCGATCATTTAGTATATGTTTAGGTTAGAATTGCATTAGTTTGTTAATTATTTGTGTTTTAAGTGTTTTAAGGGTTAGTACAAGCTTTTGAACTAAAAATATTATGTTTTTAAGATACCTTGATGTGTTTGCCAGTGTTTCAAGGTCAATATTGAAGAATAGAGAAGTTTTGAAAGACAATCGGGCCGAAACAATAGCCCACAATCGTGGCCTATCGTGACAGAAGCTCCAAGAATGGCCCACGATCGTGGCCTGCATGTCACAATCGTGATAGAAGGCTCATATGTAGATCACGATCGTGACCTGTGTCTGACAGATGCGCTTACACTTAAGAACGTCAAGTTTCGAAGAATTTTTTGGACCTTTTGGATTTCGAAAAAGTCCTAGGGTTACCCAAAACACAAGAGGATATTTAAAGAACAAGAAAAAGAGGAAGAAGGGAGTTTTTGCATTAGCTACCTTGAAAAACCCTAGAGAAAAAATCATAGAGAGATAAAGGAAGAGAAGAAGGAAGAAAGAAGAGGAGAAGAATCTGATTGTTTATGTGTTTATTGGATATTTTGTGGTTTAATTATGTAATTACTTAATTCAGTAACAAACTGAGAGGGTAAGTAATATACATATACATAGAGATATATGGGAAACATGTATATTAATATAATACTTTGCTACCCAAAACTCAAGTTGAAGGTAGGGCGGAACCAAATTACTTAAATCCACCACGCTTCTACTTTGCGATCCAATTCGTTACACTGGGAATTGAACCTGCAACGTGGGACTAAGCCTCAGGCCCATACCTGAGCTCTGATACCACTTTGCTACCCAAAACTCGAGTTGAAGGTAGGGCGGAACCAAATATTAACTAGCGAATGGAAACATCAATAATGAGCTTGAAGGAGTCATTAACCAAGAAAGAAGCAGAACTACAAGAATTCTAGCAATAAGTAAGGATAGTTACCGAAGAAATTAACCAACTCAGATCCACCATCACCTTACTTGAAAAACAACTTATTACTAATCAATCACCACAAAACACTCCCATTATTCAACCAATTACCCCACAACAAATAACTCAGCTTTCTTTATCTAAATCCTCCAACACTCCCTCCGTCTCTCAACGTAAAGAGGATTTTAAGGAAGAAAAGGTTTATGTCATTTTTAATGGACCTATGGCCGGGATTTATGATAACTGTTATCTCCGAGCAAGTAAAAGAGTTTACTTCAAGAGAATGATGAGTTTCATATCATGATAATAGTTGATTATTGATAATGACACTATTAAATGAATCTGCAATCAAGTATGTTTTAAAGAATAAAGTGGGTCGTTACTTTAATCTTAAAACGTACAACTTAAGCATTCGTTTATTATGGACCACAATCTTGATGAGTGGTGAACTCACATGTGCTTCATTATAATTCTTGATATGATCAGAATGGATTTTTACAAAGTATCAATCAAGTGTCTGCATGTTGGAATTATTAATTGAAACATGTATAAAAGAACATTCACTCAAATAAAGAGTTTGATGAACTAGCTACCCATCAAGTCTTAACACCAAAATGAGATCTTAAGTGTTAATCACCATATAAAGTAAAACAGGAGATCTAGAAGGAAAAACCAACATAAGGGCAAAATGATAATTTTACCCTTTATTGTGCGAATGGCTATAATATGGTTCATATTAGAGTTTGCAATTGGGCATCTTATTTGAAACATGTGTTCTCATAATATTTAGTAATTCAAGAGTTCAACTAATTGTCTTTAGTGGAATGACATTTAGTTAATAAGTTGTAGTTAATTCTAATTAGATTAAATTAATTATAGGCTTGTTGGAGCTTGAATTATATAAGTATAATTAGATTCCCCATTTGGCTTCTAGGAAGGTATCAAGCAAAGTAAGAAATACAAATAGAGGTTTTAAAGCCTATGATTGAATGTTGGGCTTACTTTAATTAATTGTTAATTAGATGCTCATATGAACATTTAGAAATGGGCTAGACTTTGGTTTAATTAGATTAATTAAATTAAATCAAAGTTATTAAAGATAAAAGGAGATGGATTTTTGGTTTTAATGGGCTAAATGTGCAGCTACACATTTAGCATTGGTTTGCTACATTTAAGATGGTTTTTAATATGCTTTATCATCATTAAATGGAGTAATAACCTTATCATTAAATGGTTTAATGGTGGTCTTTTAATGATACCATGTAACCTATTAGCATTCATTGGATTAAGGAAGAAAGAGGTGCATTTGATGGACCATCTTCCTTCTTTTCAAAACAAAACCAAAAATGAGATGTATGATTTAGGTTTTTGGTCTTTTCATGTAGCCATCTTAAAACAAATGAGAAGAGTCTCATTTATTGGCTTCTTTATGATTGATTAGGGAAGGATGTGATGCATTAGATGCACTTCACTTCTTTCTTTGAGGCTTAACTGAAATTGAGAGATAAAATACAAGGGGTTGTTGAGTTTTTTATCTCTCTCTCCTATCTTGCATGAGATAGCCGAAATTTGCATGAGAGATGTCTCATCTTTGGCTTCTTTCTTCTAAGGCAAAATCTCTTCAAGTTTTCTTCTCCTTTCCCACTAAAGGATCTTGTTAACCAAGTTGTTCAAGAAGAACAAGTGGTAGATCGAATTGGTCGAGGATACAATAACGAGAAGAGGATACATTGCCGAGGATATGATAGCCCAGTGAGGAGTTAAAGATGTAGCAAAGGAGTTGGTAATAATTTTTATCTTGTTTCTATGTAAATTATTTTCCTTATACTGTATCATGTATGGCTATGCATGTTGATTTGGTTATCTTGCTTCTATTGCAATTTTGATTTATAAAAAAGTTTTGAAATCTACTGTTTTAGCCAAATCTTGCATGCTTAATTTTTCAATCCAACACAACCTGGATTATATGTTTGGGAATACGGGCTATATTGGTTAGGAAAATTCCCTTCCATGGTATTTGACGTATTCAATGCTCCCTTTTTGTAAGGTTGAGTAACCATCAGTCGAATGACTTGTATTTGCACATATTCCACATGTCTTTACTTGTGCCTGTCCGACTACAAGTTTTCTAACAAAAGACATTAACTTATCTAAATGATGATCAATAGATGAAGTACTTACCTCATTTATGCGACAAACATCATTGCGAGTGCCAAATTTTTGGGTATTTGAGGCTATACGCTTAATTAGAATTCTGGCCTCCATAGAAGTCTTTTCGCATAATGCCCCACCACTCGTCACATTAAATAAACTCCTCTCTATAAGTAGCAATCCTTTATAGAAATACTTGATAATAAGTTGCTCTAGAATGTTATGGTGTAGACAACTAGCACACATCTTCGTGAAGCGTTCTTAGTACTACTAAAGGGACTCGCCGTTGTGTTACTTTATCCCACATATTTCCTTTCTTCTATTTGTTGTTTTCGATGTTGGAAAATATTTTTTTCAAAAACTTCTTCATGTAAATCCATATGCTACTGCTTATAGGGGTAGAACAAAAAGCCAGTTTTTCACCACATCCTTTAATAAGAATGTGAAAGCTCTTAACATAATCTGCTCTAATATCACCTCTAGAGTTTCATATTAAGATAGACCAAATTGAGCTTCTTAAGATACTTATGAGCATGCTCACCAACAAAACCATAATAGTTAGGAAAAAAATAGATTAGGCCAGATTTAAGCTCAAAAGCAACATTTTCAACAAAATTTGGAAAAGTGATGCATAGAGGCCCTTGAGTAGCAACCAACTATTTAAAAGTTCTTGGATTGGTCATGGCTTCCTTAAGTTCAATTCCTTGTTGTATTCCCTAAGTTGTTTTGGTTTCACTATGTAGCCACTGCTGGATCAAATTTTAGAGGTTCTCTATGAGGAGATGTTGTTACTACCGTACACCAAAACTAACAATCGTGTAAAGATTAAGAAATAAATGACTATAAGCAAAAAATATATATACAAAACAACATTTGAAATCAAAAGCAAAAACTAAAGTATCACATTCCCCCACAACGACTCCAAAATTGCTAGTACGTCGTAACATTACAAAAAATAACTAAACTTAAAACTATAGCTTGTGATGAGTCTAAGTCGATCCCATAAAGAGTGTATGTAAAGCGTTTTCAATGAAAGAAATTAGTGTTTAGGTTAAAGGGCGTTTGGTTTGGTTTTGAATAACAAAAAAAATGAAACTAAATTAATGAAAGTAAATTAAAGCAAATAATTAAAAATGATGAAAGTGATGAATGCATTTAGGATCCAGATCTCAGTTCAATCTCAACCTACACACAATTAAACATATGTAATTTTCATATTGCTTTGACACCTCTCTTAGAACTATTGATCGTAGATTAACAACAAGTTTTGTTAACCCTAATTTTCCCTTAGATTGTGTTTAATTAAAAAAAACTTTTTAACTAAACCTAGTTATTGAACAACCTAAAACAAGCTCTCTAGATTTAATTAGATAGCTACATTAAAAATAAGGAAAACATATCAATCTAGGCAATAACCACAAAAGTTTGGGTCATTTAACCTATGTTACGTTATCCCTAATGATTTAACACCATTAGTTTCCATAAATAAATCTATAACACAATAATTACATATTGTATTTAATGGGTTCATATATAAACAATTAAACAATAACAAGAATACTAATTATCAATATATTAATACCTAAATCAATAGAAATAGAATAATGTAAACAATCCCTAAAGAAAGAAAGAACAACAATACATAATGAAGATATGCTTAAATACGATTCTCGGTGTCAACTTCAGCTGTGAACCGGAATAAGAAAGCTTAGCCCTCTATGGTCTCCAAAGAGTAAGTTCTCTAACCTTTCATGAAGTCCTAAAATGATTCTTCCCATTTTTGCCATCCAAATGTTCTATTTATATGAAAAAGTAGGTTTTTGGGCATATACACAGTTTGATGCACGACCATGTACCAAACTATGCAAGTAAAAAAAAATCAAACTCGTAAAGGTACATGATTGGATACACGGCCATGTATCCAACCGTGAAAGCCAAAAATTTAACTTCTGAATGCATACACGACTGTGTATCTCCCAGGTTTTGCTGAATTGTTATTCTTCTTGTGATTTCTTGTCCAATCCTTACCTTAATCCATCTCCTTCTTAGTCCACAAGAGTAATTGAAATGTTAGCTTAATGAATGTGCTCTTAACTCATTATAACTTTTATGTTTCTAAATTATACCTAAAATCAAATATGAACTAAATTGAGTTTCTTAAGCATTTCACAGCAATAATCACTAAGTGTTACGAAGTGAATGTATAAATAATTAAGCACACATCACTCATAAACATCCTATATTAAGAAAATTTTCCCTTTCCATCATTTGAAATTATCGCCATTGAATATTTAAAATTTTGAAATATCAAGAAATGGTTTAACAAAGGGAAGAATTTATTGTAATAGAAGAATTTACATTTTTTATGGCAACAACATATGAATTAGAACCTATGTTAGTTATATTTTAACTTTTCGCAACTTGAGCACCTTCGTTGGTGACATCCCTTGTTATACATCTGGGAGTAACACTTTCATTCTAATATAGGAATACCATGACTAAACACAAAGAAATTCCTTACGTAAGCATGCCATGTTCTAAAACCTATATGCAATTATTATTGGTTTATGCCCTACATCCAATCACTTTGGATGTAGTTTAGTGATAATATAATTTAAAGACATTCTTAATCTTGTACATATTTAGATATATATGGTAAAGTCCATGGGATAATTATACATTGCAAATGAAATTATAATGAGATTATAATTATGATAATCATATTGCATTAATGTATTATCCCTAAATGTTCCTAATCATTGTTCAATTAAGACTGGACATTAATAGAATGTAAAGGACTAGCACACATTATATTTTTCCTTATAAAAGAACCAGTTGATCTCATAGACTAAAGGATAGAGATATTTAAATAAACATGTTGGTACTTGTTAAAGAACAAGTTCACTGAACAAACTTAATATGCGAAATCTATTTAGCACATTACTTATACATTTATGGAATTATCTTTTTCATGATTGTATAAGTAATCCTTTGACTTGAGGTCTCCAAAGTTATCTTGTATAGGAACTGTTATGTTTTGATACTACTTATGACCTATTTAATCATAGGTCGTTCAATCGGTAGTCATTAAATGTAGCATGAACTATATGAAGATAGTTGTATGATCAAAAGAGGATTTTTCATCCTAAAGTAATTAGGAAGAATGTTCCGTTGTTCTCGATTAGTATTGATTCGAAAAATCCTTGGCCACGGTGAAATGAAGTTTTGTAAATAGTTTAAAAATGTCATTGATTGAATCAATAGCTAATGGCACATACCAAATATGATTGGACTCAAAATATAGTAGACATTAATTCCAAATCTCTATGTCTAATTGGAACATTGTATAATAAAATGATTGAATTATACGAAAAATCATAACTAGAAAGGTTAGTCAAAACTACTTTGACATTCCTAAATATTTAGGTGGTTATTATGTGTTACTAGATGCCAATATTAATCTATAATTATAAATTGTTTAATTAAAGAATTAAAGTTAAATTAAAAGGAGTTTTAATTAATCTAATTCTAGCTATGAATTAGAATTATAATTTATAATCATTTTCAATATATTTGGGAACCTAATGAGTCTCACATATAGAATGGGTTAAAGAGAGCAAAGTTAATTTAATCAAGTTGGACTTGATAATAAAGTTTGAGAAACTTTATGATTAAATATGAGATATTTAATAAATAAGGATCAATATGAGATATTGAAACTAATTTGGGCATAATTGGTATTTAATTAGAATTATTTTAATTTTAATTAAAGTTTACTTGAAATTAGATTTTAATTTTAATTAAATTACGAAAATGTCTAAAACCTATTATAAATAGGCTTAAGCCTCTAATAGAGCTGACACTTCTTGCTTAATCATCTTTGTAAGAGTTATATAGTTCTCTTAACTCATTCTAAGGATATCATTAGAGGTCAGACATTTGTGCAACTACGGTGGTTGAGACGGATCGATTTCGATAACGGTTCGAGGGATGCAAGAAGAAAATGATCAAGCTTTGGAATAAGATACGAATAAGTTTCCATTTTATTATGATTTGTATTAATCATTTCATAGAATTAAAGAGATCTTAGTTTTCGAGAAATCAAATGTTACAAAAAAGTTTCGTTATTATTTCATTGCGGCTGGGATCGGATCCCATCTCCATTTTCCAACAGTTACAATAATAGATCCTACATTGGTGTATGAACTAATTTCTTAACTATCATTCATTTTTAATCTACTTCTAACTTGACCATCTATCTTCAAAAAAAAAAAAAAAAACTTGACCATCCACAATCCAATGATGCCTCATAAAATCATATTACATGGAGTTAGTTCATAGTTATGCATACCAAATATACTGCACAAAAAGTAGATGGGCACCAAAATGAAATTCAATGCTAAAATAGGGAAACTAGATCTCCTTTGTTCTTCTTTCCAAACTCTTTTTGTCTCCTTACCATCTTGATAAGTAGTAACCAAGTTGAAATCTTATTAACTAGAAAATTTTGTTTCTATATTTTACATGTGTCGTGTATCAAAAGAGATTTACTTCTCATTTATCATAAAAACATTACCATTTCAAACTCTCATATATTTATAGAAAGCTATAAAAGAACTTGAGAACGCATCTTACTCGAACAACAATACTTTAGGCAGAAAATGATTGCTTTATACCAACAATAGCATAAAAATGATCATTTGATACTACAAATGACATCGAAATAGTTGCTTGATACCACACTTATTTGCTTACTTGCTAAATAATACAAAAACAATAGTTGATAACAAATGACTATCGCAAAATACATTAATAAGAGTGTTATCTCATTCTTCGTATTAAAATGTCTAAGAATCGATATTTCTCATTAGCTACATTTAAATTGCTAGTTGAGGCTATATGCACACGTGGACATTTGGACCATAATAAATACCCTTCTCAAATCGGCGTTGGAGAGAGAGCGTCTCATTCTTCTACCTGACACATTGACTTGAATTGACTTCCACAGTCTATTTCTCACTTAAAACCGCAAGTGTCTTCATTTCATATTGTTTTACGCCGTTGATCATTTCTGTAAGACTTTGGCTACATTGCTTTACTCATTCTCTTCTTCCCGGTAAGCACGCGGTCTAAGCTTTTCCTTCATTTCTTCCCTGTTTCCATGATTATTTATCTTGTTTGGAAGTAACGTGACGTTGGACATTTTCCGGTCTTGATTTTTGTACTGGGCATGTTTTCTTTCACCAGTTGTATGAAAGGTTCTCATTTACTGTCCGACGCATGAAAGCTCGTCTTAATATGAGAGCTATGAAATGTTGACTTTGCCGGCTCTGATGTTCTGAGGCCTTAATGTCTTTGCAAGTGCTAACTCGTTTTCATCCATATTGATCTGCAGGCTAGACAAAATGGGGAAGACAATTAGCTTGTATGGATTTTCTTCAGTCGAATCACCAGAGGCCATAAAAGATTTCCTGGAGAAATACACAGGCAAAGGATCTGTTTATGCTGTGGAAGTGTGTCAACCTAAAAAAGAAGGCTCAAGAACACATGCCAAGGTTCAATTCACGGACATGAAAGCTGCTGAGATTGTCAATTCTTTAGCAGAACGTCGTCTATGGTATAAGAATTCTTATCTGAAATCCCGGGATTTGGATCAAGATATTGTTTCAAAGACAAAGAGCTTTCTTCAACGTATGAACAATATTGTGTTGAACTTGGGATGCCAGACTTCAAAGGAAAAGATTTCTGTCCTGTGGACGCAGAAAAATGTGACTGTCAACTTTGGGTTTGGGCTGAGAAAATTTTACTTCTTTCTGTCATATCTTTCCACAAATTACAAGCTTGAACTGTCCTACGAGAACATTTGGCAGGTTGAGCTACGTTTCCCTCCTCCTCTAGATGAACTTAGTTTTCATTCTGGACTTCCGGCAAAAACGTTTCTCCTCATACAGGTTTGCAGTCTGAAATTTTCTATAAATTGTCCTCAATCAGTCAAGAAATGTTATCTTGACTGTCAAGAAAATGTTATCTTGACTGTACTTTCTGTTCTTGCAGTTAGTTGTTTAACATCTCAATAAAGTCATCTTCTAATCTTGTATTGATATCTCTTTACAAGATTTTGCCTTTCCTGTCCTTTGATTAAGTTAATTCCATTTTATTGTATTTACTTGAAAACAAACTTTGCATGTTCAGATAATGCTAGTTACAATGTGGGTGAAGAATACTCTGTAGTTCTTTTACTTCTCTGTCATGATTTCCTTATATCAAAATTGCATATTTGAATTAGATGGAGCTCAAATTTCTTCTCTTCACTATATGGGTGAGTTCAGAGCTAATAAAATTTCACAGTTGCTACGGAAAAAACATAAACATTGTTCTACTTCTTGCTAGCTATTTGGTGCTCCTAAGATATTCAGGCAAGACACCCCTACTCTCAACTACTTTAAGGAGGCTACTGATAACCAATGGATCCGCGAAGTTGATTTTACTCCCTCTTGCTGCAT
>JANKOD010000005.1:11878221-11901702 GCA_026284645.1 Erythroxylum acuminatum | reverse complement strand
AAATTATTATATGCACTAACTCTAACTAAACTTGTGGGACTAATTAAGATACTTCAAACATTTGAATTGTTAAAATAAATCAAAATATATAATTAATACTTAAATTATTATATGCACTAACTCTAACTAAACTTGTGGGACTAATTAAGATACTTCAAACATTTGAATTGTTAAAATATATCAAAATATATAATTAAATCATATCGTTTTGTTGCTTGCTTTCCACTCCTTTTCTCTTTTATAAAACAAATCAAATTATAAAATTAAATTATATGGTTTTGTTGCTTGCTTTCCGCTCCTTTTCTCTTTTATATATTAAAAAGAAACTAAACATCAGGATATGGTGTCAGCGCATACGACATCGTTATTGTTAACTTAACTGACAAGAAGGCTCTTCAGAATTCTAGTATATGTCACTCCATCATTTAGATAATAAATAACTAATAGAATAATTATTCTATTAAAAAAAGAATAAAATGAGTATTATTTTATTTGATTTATTGTTAAAGAATTTTTATATCAGTGTTTTCTAATTATTCACGCTTGAGTAAATATATACTAATTCTGATTTCTCCATCTAAAAAGAAAATAGAATACTTAACTAATTGATCCTATTAGGGTTGTTTATAATCCCAAAATTGTTTAGCTTAGTGAACAACTTGTGCTTATAACTCACTATAACTATTTGTTACAATCTAAATATTATGATAACAAGTCAATCTATTGATTTAAGAGAGAAAAAAAAAAGCACAAATTCCACATTGAACATTAGAATGAACCCCATCAATGCCCTTATAATCAACACAATAAGAGTACTATGCATGAAGACCTAATTTAATAACTCCTAATGTTCTAGCGAAACAACTATTAAACATATTGAAAATGTTATTTTTCGATACTTGTGACAGTATGCTCATAGGCATAGAGAGCTCATGGACCTATACGATGCATAAGTTGAAATTAAGTTTATGGCCTTCTCCTCCACTTTAACAAGAGCAGTGGAATAATTATTTCAAAGATTGCATCCTATGTCAACTACCACATTCTAATATGACTATTAAATTCATCTCACACTTTGTTTGTAATAAGCGCAAACTAATGGACCTTATCTATTTGATATTAATAACTCAAACAAAAGAACAAAATTCAAGATTACTTAGAATGCTCAACCTAATTTCCAATTTTGAATATGAGTGTAGCAACCTTCATAAATAGATAAACACCTAGATAATCCTTATGTAATTTCGTGAAAAAAGAATGGCTTTCAAATTTCAAGGAAGTACAAGTCAAAGTACAAAGTACCTCAACTTAGAAGATGTTAAGCAAATTTTGAGAAACATAAATGGTAAAAGTACTGAACAAGAAAAAGTGGTGCATCTTCACTATACAATGAAGAGAACAAAGAACTATGGGAAGAACAAGCTAAGGATGAAAGCAAAGGAAAGAGTTAGGAAGAGCTTTTAAGGTTTAACATCTCACTAAGTAGTGTAATTGACTGCATATTAGATAATGATTTAGTCATAAAAAGTAGAATAAAACAAAAGCAAAAGAATATATCTTAAAATTTTCTCAACTAGAGATATAGAGAAGATCTAAAAGTTAATTTATTAGGTGAACCCTCTAACAAATTCAACTACTATTTTGTTTACCTTAAATCCTAACGATATAATGATTCACCACCCTCAAATTACTAAGCATAAAAAAGATCTTTTACATTATGATTCAAACAAATCAAATAAATAAATATCTAAATCCATCACCTTATCAAAGACGTAAATGATAGCCATGATGTCAAACTTTCTTAAAGACTTCCAACTACTAAAAGTATATACCAATTCCAATAATGACCCAAAGTCCCTCTACTTACTATGTGCCCTTTAATGGAAAGTCTTAAAACATGACATTGTTATTATTCCTACAGTAATATTTTTTATGATGATTCATACATTTTGATAAAGCTTCATAATAGTTTTGTTTATTTATATATATTGAGAGTAAGGAGATGTAAAACAAGTTGATGTAAATGTTTAATTATTCTCCTTCATCTTAGGGTCTTAATATTTATCTTTAGATTGAGTTTTCTTGTTGTATCTTTAGCATGTAATGCACAATAACTTCTAGCAGAAGCAGTTAGAAAATTAAATGGAAAGTAGAAGTTAAATTGCTAATTCAACTTATTACTGGTTTCGACATTGGCACATTAGCAAGGCTTTTTTCCAAACATCAGTAAAACACATCACTAAGGCATCACCTTCCTCATTCTGGGAGGACGGTAGATCCACATTCAATGGGTTCACAAACCAATCATGCACATTATAAAAGTAGAGGCAATGGGAAGAAGAAAACAAAGGTCCTGTTAAGAGTTTAGCTTACAGCTTGCGTGGTTGATGTCAAATCTCTCAGGGCATAACGTTTCCGACGACGGCGGTGAGGAGTTTCGATGTGACGATGGCAAGGACGCGAAGTTGGACGATGGCGACGATGAGGCGCGATGGCACGACGAGGATGCAGAGGATGACACGCGGTGGACGGCAACAATGACGACGAAACTTCGAGAAAAGGGGCTATGTGATGCAGTAGAAATAGAAGACAGAAATGGAAGAGAGGAAATGGGGGGCTACAGGGGTTTAACCTTAGATGAAAATGAAGTCATTTGGTGTTTTACCAAATGACGTTGTTTTCGTTATTTTTAAAATGCTAAAATGGAGGCAAGTGACGACGTTTAGTACTAAAACTTACCAACGGAATTTATTGATTGTATTTCCGTCGGTAAAGATTTATTTACTGACGGATTTTGTTACAATCGCTATATTCCATCGAAAAATATACTCAAGTGATTTCCCACCATATTTACCGACATATTTTTTGCTCCGTCGCAAGTTGAAATTTTTGCTTCTTTACCGACGATATTTTCTTACAGTCGCTATATTCTGTCAAAAAATATATCCGGGTGATTTCCTTCTATATTTACCGACGAATTTTTTGTTTTATCGCAAGTTGAAATTTTTGCTCCCAATTTTACCTACGAAACATGGTTTTCCGTTGGTAATTACCAACGGGAACATTTCTGTCGGTAATTTTTCATTACTAAAAACTAATTTTTCTTGTAGTGTATGAGAAAGATCAACATGAAATGAATGATAAAAAAAGAAGGTTAATATCTAAAAAACTGAAGGGGTAGTAGTCTCGCAAACTTTTCAATTTTACCGTAGACGTCTATATTACAAACAAAATAAAAGCAATTAAAAGCAAAATAATAAAAAGCATCAGAAATTTAGTAATGCAGTTCGGTACACCTTGTCTACATCTGCAAGATCCTTACTCAGCTTAATTACTTTCACTGAAGTATAATAGATTTACCCAAGGCTTTACTGAGCCGACACCACTCAACCTTTGACACCATCTCTCAACCTCACTTTCCGTGTAAAAAGTTTACACCTAATAACACGACCAACTCGTGTTAACCTCGTCAGAGAATTTTTCTAAACAACTTTTAATTAAAAGACAATTAATAAAAATAAACCAAGTGATGAATAAACTAAGAATAAAAAATAGAATACACTTAAGACAGAAAAGAACAACTTTCTAAAAGGTTCAGCTCCACTGAAATAAATCTGGAAGTCGTCGCAACAACAATGGACTGATTTACATAAACACCAACACGAAGACACAGCTCTGAAAAATTCCAGCAATGTTATCTTGAGAGCTAGGCGAAGAACATTAGCTCATGACGTTTGATTACCAAGGCAAACTAGCCACAATAGCATCCACACCATTCCAACTCCTTCGTAATAAATCATAGCGCACAATGATCCTTGCCCACTACACTATTTATATCTAAAACTCCCACGCAAGATACACTTGTTCTATAGATAGAGACATGCACACATTAACTAGCAAAAGTCCTTCGTACAATTTACTTAACCCACGGTGTATGTGAAACTAGAACACACCCCACATAAGAACAACTCTTGGAATCTTAAAGCTCACACACGGTTTTTCTCACACACACACTAGGAGCACATGCACGACGCAACATATATCTAATTTTCAATTCAATTAACTCCTTACTACACCCTTCATTAAGCCAACACCGAATCCATCTCTGCCACACCACTTCAAGTGTGTCAACGTCCACTGCACATATTGTCCAGCTCATACCCATAACTACATTTTTTCGATCTGCAATTAATGCACACATTAGCAGCTATTGTTCCACCACACAAGAAATTCACTTCGGCTATTAACAGGAGATGTGCACAACACAGACACACTCAAGCAAGAAGAGTCCTACTTGAAACACGCAACAGCAATGTCCCAGTTACACCCACGCAACAACCACTTCCTCCTGTTTTCTTCTCTTCCCAAAATCCACACAATCCGCCAGTAACACCATTTAATTACCTAACATGATAATAGACTTCAATCCAAGATATGATTCTTTTTCAACTAGAAGATTATCCATATAGCTTTTGAATTCAAGTCATTATCTAATTAATATCTTATATTTTCAATTAATAAATAATGCCAAAATTAATTATTTAGATATATAACATATATCCTAACAATGTCCAACAAATCATTTTTGTTCTATTAAGATCACACGTGAAGAATCACCAAGAACACTTTTATGTTAGAAGAATTGACTTTAGGAAGTCGAAATATTAACTTATAAGATGTTCGTATAAAAACTTCATCCACAAAAGTGAATCTAATCCCACTAGTCATTAAATATATAGACAATGGCAAAGTTAAAAAATGTGTCCACCAAACTCAAGCAATAATGATTTAGAAGATTTAATTAAAAATTGAGCCAAAATATGAACGGAAAGAGAGAAAGAGGAGAAAAGTTTGGTTGAAGAAGCACAAGAGAGAATCGAGAAACAAAACGACATATTTCAGGAAATGTGACGACATTACATTATTCATTACGAGTTAGGAAAAGAACTTCTCTCGGAATTGACTTCATTTTCCAGCTGCAGCCGCTAATGCAAATTGGCGAATTTTGCAAAGATAGTGCACCAACATTTCTCTTTCCCTGGTGTTGTTCTTCGTAAATGGTAACTCTGTAAAAACCTTCATCCATTTGTCCATAAGGGGATAGCTTTCAGGATCATGTATTTTTACACCAGAGACCTCCTCAACGATTCCCAGCCATAGAGTGATATAGCCATGTACTATATCCACATATTCAACGCTTTCCCCTCCTTTTGTGATAGCATAATACTCTGCCTCTATGGTTGATAAACTCACTACTATTTGCTGTTGTGATTTCCAACTAATTGTGTTTGCTGATAGTGTAAAAACATATGCTGAGATTGACTTTCTTGAGTCTTTATCTACTGCATAATCTGCATCCACATAACCATATAGAGACAAGTAATTGCATTTAATTAGTTCTGTTTTAGAGAAGCATAATCCATAATTCATTGTTCCAAATATGTATCTAAGAACACCCTTGAGCCCTTGCTAGTGTTCTAAACCTGGATTGGCCATGAATTTACTTAGGATACTAATAGCATAGGCTAAATCAGACCTTGTGCATAGCATAAGGTACATGATACTTCCAACACCTACATCATAAGGATAGTGAGCCATTGCTCTCTTTTCATCTTTAGTCTTAGGACATTTGTCAGATACCATCTGTAGGTAAGATCCTAAGGGTACTGAACTAGGTTTGGCTTGATCCATATTGCATTGTGCTAAGACCTTCCTTATGTAATTCCTTTAAACAAGCCAAAGTTTCCCTTCCCTCCTATTTTTGAGTATTTGCATTCCTAGAAGCTTTTGAGCTTCTCCTATTTCTTTCATTTCAAAATGAATGCATAAATCAGACTTCACTTCTTGAATTTTATTTAAATCCTTTCTTGTTATTATTAGGTCATCTACATAGACCAACATGAATACTGCTTTAGTCATTCCTAGATCCTTAAAGTCTAGGCAGTAATTATATGAACTTCTACTGCAGTTCATACTAGCAGCAACCTCATGGAACTTTTCTTTCATTGTCTAGGTGCTTGTTTAAGCCCATATAAGGGTTTTTGCAATAGGCAGACATGATCTAGCTTGTTTTTGTCCTCAAAATCGACTGGTTGCTTCATGTAGATTGTCTCCTCAAGCTTTCCATATAGGAAGGCTATCTTGACATCAATTTGATGAATTTCCCAGTCATAAAGTGTAGCTAGAACTAGAATAAGCCTAATTGTTTTGAATTTGACTACTGGAGAGAATATCTCCTTGTAATCAATCCTTTCCTTCTGTCTAAACCCCTTAGCTACAAGCCTAGCCTTGTAAATCCTAGGTTTTGCTTCTGTCACTCCCTTTGTTAATTTGAACAACCATTGGTTCTCAATTAGTTTGGCCTTAGGAGGTCTAGGAACAAAAGTCCAAGTCATGTTCTTCATCAGTGAAGAATATTCTTTCTCAAAAGCTACTTTCCACTGTTTTTCATTTTTGTTTCTCATGGCTTCTTCATAAGTTTCTGGAGCCTTATTTTCTATAGTTTCAGCCATAAAGTATGCAAATTCAACCAAGTTTGAATCAAAGTACCTCCTATTTGGGATTCTCTATCTTGACTGCCTATCCCTTGTGAGTTGATAGTCTTGTAGGCTTCTTTGTACATCAGATGAAGTTGTGTGTAGGGTTTCTTCTTCACCCACTCCTTCAGCCTCTTCTGTCCTTTATTCATAATGTGTAATGCCTTGTATGGGCTCCACATTTGCAGATTGTGTAGTGCCACCTTCATCAAGTTCTGGTGGTACATAAAAAGGGGCTAATTGGTTCTGTGAACTTAATTGCTTCTGAATTTCCCTTTGGAAGTCTGAATTTAAGGAGCTTTTATTCAGCAGAGGGAATTCATCTTCCTTGAAGATAACATCTCTTCTTATGATAGTTTTGTAGCCTCCCTTTTGGAGTAGTAAGATCTTATATCCCTTAACACCCTCTAGATAGCCTAAGAAAACTCCCTTGATTGCTCTAGGTTCTAATTTTCCTTCTTTCTGATGTGCATAAGCTGCACATCCGAAAGTCCTAAGGTGAGTAAAGGTAGGTTTCTTACAATTCCAAACTTCTTGTAAAGTCTTGTAATCATTAGCAGAGGTTGGGAGCCTGTTAACTAGGTATGATGTAGTCTTAATGGCTTCTCCCCATAGTGAGTGTGAGCAACCCGAAGAGAGTAACATGCACTTTGTCTTTTTTAGGAGAGTCCTATGTCTCTCAGCTATACCATTTTGCTGGGGTGTAGCTCTCACTATTTTATGCCTTAGGATTCCTTTCTTGCTGCAATACTCTTCAAACTCATTATTGCAGTATTCTAGTCCATTGTTAGTCCTTAAGCATCTTAACTTCTTCCCAGTCTAATTCTCCATAAGTGTATGTCATTTCATGAAATTTTCTAATGCTTCATCCTTTCTCTTTATCAGATATACCCAACACTTCTTAGATTTGTCATCAATAATAGACATAAAATATAAATTCCCTCCTGCAGTAGGTACTTGAGCTGTCCCCCAGAGATCACTATGAGCATATTCCATGATCTCTGTGGCCTTCTGTGCTCCCTTTTGGAAACTAGATCTGTGATGCTTTCCAAGCACACATGATTCACAGAATTTCAACTTCTGTAGGTTTTGATCATGGATTAATCCTTGTTTAGAGAGGTAGAACAAGCTTTTATTCCCTGCATGACCTAACCTTGCATTCCATTGCTTAGTTAGTTCATCATTTCCCTTCTTGGTAACTTGATTAACTTCAGTTGAGCCTATAACATAGTACAGCCTACACCTCTCAATTCCTATAATAATGACTCTACCATCCTTTAGGATTTCTCTGAGTCCATCTTTTGATCTTATCTGAAACCATTGCTTATCAAACAAGCTTTTAGAAATCAGATTTCTTCTTATTCCAGACACAAATCTGACATTACTAAGGATCCTTCTCTTTCTATCAAACATGTTGATGGATACACTTCCAATCCCCTCTATCCTTTGCTGCCCAGAATCTGTCATTTTGACCTTGACAGTGACTGGTTCAAATGTAGTGAACCAGTCTCTATGTGGTGTCACATGCATTGTGCACCCTGAGTCAAAAATCTATTCTCTGCTAAAGTATTCGTTGTCCTCAGTGACAACCAGAATTTCATCACCACTTGAATCTTCTAGTTTTTCTACATTTCCTGCTTCTCCACTTTCTGCAGCCTTATCCCTCTTCTTCTTTCTGCAATCCCTTGCAAAATGTCCTTCCTTATCACAATAAAAACACTTCTTTCCTTTTCCCTTTTTCTTCTTTCCCTTACCTTCCTTGGAGTGCTTATCCTTTCCACTTCCCTTCTGCCACTTTCCTTTCTTGCTATTTTTCTTATGAAATTTCTTTCATTATTGTTCTCTACAAACATAACTTCTACCTCTTTCTTAAATAGATTAACATCCACTATTTCTTCCATTAGTGAGTTTGATACCCTTTTAACCGTGAAGGATTCTCCATTAGCATGTCATTTAGAATCACTACGGCTTGATGCTCCTCAAATGTTTTTTTCATCTGTAGCTTCTAAGTCTTGAACTAGCTTAAAGAAATAGTCTAAATTGTCATCTAAGGAGACAGAGGTGTTCATCTTGTAGTTAGCAAGATTGTGAAGAAGTGTCATCTTGTTAGGAAGACACTTCTTGGCATAAATTTCATCAAGTTTCTCCCAAAGCTTTTGTGCAGAGTTACAATCATGCACTTTTCTTATCACAGTAGGTGATAAGTGAAGCATTAACTTACAATTTGCAAGCCTTTGTATTTTAAGTCTCTTTACTAGATCAGTCTTAAGATCATACTGATCTTCTATAGCTCCATAACAATCATATGATTCAAGAAGGGCTTGCATCTAGAGTTTCCAGATGGTAAAGTCTTCTTTTCTAGTAAATACATCCATTTCTTTTCCTACAATTGAGACTGTAGATTAAAGAAATAAAAGACTTTTGTTTACTAACTATTCTTGATGATTCTTTGATGCTTGGAGTGACCAAGAAATGCCCCAAGAGGTTTCCGAATGCTCTGATACCACTTCTGTTAGGATAAAAATGCTATACTGCTGTTCTTTTTAAACACAGCCTGATAAAGAAGTTAATATTGCAGATAATCTAAAGTGCAGTCAAGTAAAGAACTCCAAGAATT
Organism: Erythroxylum acuminatum; assembly: GCA_026284645.1. Taxonomy (NCBI): domain Eukaryota; kingdom Viridiplantae; phylum Streptophyta; class Magnoliopsida; order Malpighiales; family Erythroxylaceae; genus Erythroxylum; species Erythroxylum acuminatum. The sequence continues at coordinate 11,892,549 of JANKOD010000005.1, read as the reverse complement.
TTTACTTGGTTCGATAGCCTCAATGCTATCTACATCCAAGGTTCCCACTGATGTGGTTTCCACTAGTATGAAGGAGAAGATGAGAACTTGTACAGAGATTGAGTGTTTTAGAAACACTTGCAAAGAGTCTTCAAAACTCTCCTAGTACCCACAGGTAAGCACTCTAGCACTCTCTGATATTTTTCTCACTCTATTCTTACACTCACAGATAATTGAATACAATGAAATGTGAAAATGCAATGTCTACCTATGTTCCCTCTGATGCTTAAGTTGTGTTTCTTTTATAGTTGATGAAGAGAGTGGCTTTCGGATGATCCTGCATGAGTCAGATATGTACCATGTGCCTTTCACGTGAGTTACTGAGCCTTCTGCTTCTGGTCTGCATATTATCTTGTTTGAAGCTGCGTTTTGTTTGAAGCTTCTAACTTATTGTAAACAACTGTGTATTGAGTTCAGATGCTTAAGTTTATTCACGTGTGTCTCATGTGCAAGTGTCTTGAACCTTGTCTTTTGTTTATGACATAGTGAGAACATTCGAGAGCATGTTCTCTCTTCGACCTTCAGACATTTCTTCATGTTTCTTCTTGGATTCTTCAATTTCCTTCTGTGTTTGTTGCATCTGAGTGGGGATTGTTGGAGTAATTATGATTTCCATCATGTTACATTTTCTAGCAACATGTTTTCCAACTTAGCCACTCTTTATTCCATAACTTCCTTTTTCTGAGACCTTTTTCTTATAATCAACCTCAAGAGACATATTCTTGGTTGCCAAATTCTCATTCATAGATTCCAATGATTTTATCTTACTCTTTAGAGATGCATCATTGCTCTTGGACTTCTCAACTTCTTTGAAATACTTCACTGTCAACCTTTTGTACTAATCATACAATTCATGATATGCATTTTTTTAATTCATCAACTTAAATATTATAGTCAAATTAATATATCTCATTATCTTCTGATTTAGCCATAAGACAGACATTGCTGACTTCTTCAAACTTTTCTTCTTCAAAGATTTCAAAATCCTCATCTGATCAGGTTGTTTTTAGTGTCATTCCTCTTCTGTAGGAGGATCCTTTATCTCGCCTAAGCTCGATTTCATGGATCATCAAGTTTCCTTGTAGCTAGTCGAGTGAAGTAGTGTCTAGTTCCTTTGTTTTCATATTCTTCTCAAGACAACGCACATATCAGATGATGTTTTACTTTAACGTTTAGTTGTGCATTTTTTCAGCATCAGTCCATACTTCTACGTTATCGATTGTGGGAAGTGTAGCTCCAACTCTAATGGCTTGCCAGACTTCGATATCTATAGATTAGAGATATATAGTCATTCTCTCTTTCCAACATGAGTAGTTGTTTCCATTGAAGTAAAGAGGTTTTGAGACAGATTGTCTTTAAAAACCTCTCAAAATGTTTGTTATGATCTATCACGTGCTGTAAAACACAAAAATGTGAAACCTTGCTGTGATACCAAATGATAAAGCAAACACACACAAAAAGAGGTGAATTATATATGACTTGAAAATTTTTGTAAGTTACTTTCAATTCATATAAAGATAAGGGCCTGTTAAAATTGAAAACAATATAAGCTTGTCAGACAATAGAAGCCTGTTAAACAACAAAAGCCTGTTATATGATAAACCCCGTTAAAATACTTGAAATTAGAAGGTGCTTAATAAATTGAAAAGATTGAAAAGTGATGAAGCCTATTAGAAAAGTGAAGGAGCCTCTTGCTAAAATGAACTCACACACACACAATATAATGCAGAAATTTAAAAGTTAAAAGGAGAGAAAGAATGATGCAGTCGACTTATATTGATTCAGGTTATCACCTAAGCCTATGTCCCATCTCCAAGTATCCAATTTAATTGTTTCACTAAAATCCCAACTTGAGTGTTATAGATGTATTTCAAGAGTCTGATCTCTTTTCACAAAAGCAGTGGCTCTTCCTTAAGTAAGCATTTCTTATAACTAGTCATTGATTCACTTACATCCTTAGTCAACTGGATGGATTTAATTTAAATAACTTCAATGTCTTCTTTGCCAAAAATCTTCCAGTAATCACGAGGCTAATATACGACCTTCAAGATTAGTAGGATCCTTTCGGATAAACTATTTCTAATAAGGTAAGTTCAGAAAGAAGGTTTCTACAAGAAAGGAAACGTATTTCTTATGATTTTATTTCTTTTTTAGAATTAAATTGTTGACAATAAAAGGAAATAACTCCAATGATAACAAGATTCTTTCGGATATTGTAAAATAAATAAGGTAAGTTCATTAGGAAGGTTCCTACAAGAAAGGAAGTATTTATCCTATGATTTTATTTCCTTTTAAGAATTAAACCATTAATTGTACAAGGAAATAAATCCAATTTGAAATTTGAAATATTATCAGATTATCATCAAAATCATTAATAATAAACCTTAAGCTAGTAGATGTTAGATATCATACTAAAATTCCCAAGAGACGTCGTTGTCCTTCGAAGAAGGCCATTATACTAATATATGTACAGTTAGATGATTATTATGATACACTAATTTGCAATCAAGAACAGTAAGTGGTATATGAGGTGCTGAATACACAGATGTAGGTAACACTGGAGACGATATTTCTAAATTAGGAACTCAACATTTCAGTTGTGAAATGTGTAAGGTAGGGTGAATCCTACTATTTTTAGGTAAATAAAGCCTATACATCACATGTCATTTCTTGCGAATTATCTTGAAGGGACCATAAAACAAAGCCACCAACTTCTATGATAAACACTTCTTAACACTTTATTAACGGTAAGGATGTATCTTGAGATAAATGTAAACTCCTACAGTGAACGTTCTCTCAGTATAATGAAGATAAGCAAATTGCTTTATACTGTCTTATGCTCATTATAAGTGAAAACAAAGAATATTGATCATAGCTTCCTTATCCAACAACATTGATCAACTAATAGAATAGAAGAATCACCTACTAAATATGGAGTATACACAGGAGGTGGAAAACTATAAACATTTTGGAAAGGAGTAACATTTATAGAGGAATAAAAAGTAGTGTTGTACTACCACTATGTTAAAGATAATCATCTACTCCAATTTGTTGGACAATCTAAAGACATACAACGAAGATATTTTTCAAGTGTGTGATTAAGAACCTCTGTTTGTCCATCCGATTGAGGATGATAAGCAGTGGAAAATTTCCATTTAACTCCTTGGAGACTAAACAACTCTTCCTAAAAAAACACTCGTAAAGATCGCATCTCTGTCACTAATAATCATTTGTTGCATACCATGCAACTTGAAAATATGATCCATAAAAATTTTAGCAATCTTTTTTGTAGTATAAGGGTAGTGTAAGTGAAGAAAATGAGTGTATTTGTTCATCCTATCAGCAACTGAGACATGGCAATCCTTCCACGAAATCCGCACTAATAGTCCATAAATTTTGAGGAATAAGTGAAGGTTTAAGCAAACTAGGTGAAGTAGTGGTTTCATTTTTATTCCTCTGGCAAACTTTGCATTTATGTACAAACTCCCTAACATCTCTTTGTAACTTTCATCAGAAAAAATATATACTCAACCTCTTATACGTTCCCAAACAACCAGAATGTCCTCTATGAGCAGTTGCGTATGATAAATCAATTAATTTGAGACGAAGAGATGTTAAACGCCCACAAAATCTATAATAATATCAATCCATAAATGTTAAGGAATAGATAAAGGCTTAAGCAAACTAGGTGAAGTAGTAGTTTCATTTTTATTCCTCAGGCAAACTTCACATTTACATACAAACTCCCTAACATCTCTTTATAACTTTAACCATGAAAAATTTACGCTCAACCTTTTATATGCTCCCAACTAACCAGATTGTCCTCCATAAGCAGTTGCATATGATAGATCAATTAATTTGAGATGAAGAGATGCTGAGTTCCCCACCACTAAATGCCCTTTCGTAAAACATCATTGCTCCATGTATAAATTGGTCCTTTATACTCACCCTATTGAATCTACTAAATTAATTTCTGGAGGGATGTATCATGTTGCCAACTATCTTTTATTTCTGAGAGTAATCTTGTGCTTACCTAAGAAATGGTAAAGGTGAATAACTCAAAACTAGTCACCCTTGATAAGGAATTTGAAATAGAGTTGTCTATTCCCTTTTTCTACTTAATAGAAAAATCAAAACCTAACAATTTTGAAAGCCAATTCTGTTGAAAAGGAGTCATAATTTTTTGATCCATCAAGTATTTCATCTATTTGTACAACGAAATGTCTTCCATTTAGGTAATGAGGTCACTGTTTAATCACCATTACTAAAGCTAAGAACTCCTTTTCATAAACAGAGAGGTGTTTGTGTTTATTGGATGACATTTTGCTAACAAATGCTATACGGTGAATTTCCTGCATAAGCATTGCGCCTATACCCTCACCACTCACATTAACGTTTACCACAAACTCTGTAACAAAATTAGGAAGTGCTAGTACAGGAGTTGCTACCAAAGCTTGCTTCAGAGCTGAGAACGAAATCGATGTCTCTTTTGTCCATTAAAATGAGTCTTTCTTCAGCAATTAGTTAGAGGCTTGCTCATCTATCCATAAGCTCTAATAAATCTTCTATAATAACCACATAAGTCCAAGAACCCTCCGAGTTGCTTAGTGGTTGTGTTCAAGTGGACACTACCTGAATCTTCTACAAATCCATTGATACTCCATTGCCACTTATCATATGTCCTAAGTATTCCAATTGAGGAACTCCAAAAGTACGCTTAGACATTTTCATGTAAATCGTTGTTCTTTTAAAATCTCCAATACTAAGTATAGATGCTTCAAATGCAATTCAAAGGTTTGACTATATATCAAAATATCATTAAAAAACACTAACATAAACCTTTGTAAATACACCTTGAATATTTGATTCATTAGGCTTTAAAATGTAGATGGTGCATTTATTAACCCAAAAGGCATTACAAGAAATTCATAATGTCCTTCATGGATTCTAAAAGTTGTTTCATAAATTTCATCCTTATGTACTCGTATTTGACGATAACCAACTCTAAGATCTAGTTTTGTGGCAATTGTTTCAACCTATGAAGTTCTCAATTCTACCTATTTTTCAACCATCCTTTTAGTAAAATCTTCTTGATGCAGCATTATAAAACTTTTAGAAACCAACTGTGTTTGAATCACAGGCACAAGGAAAAAAAAACTTTTACAGTTTCTAATCGTATCCCAATAATTAAATAACTGGAATAATTTAATTAAATCATAAAATATAAAATCATACTTAATTTGATTTTCTTGTTGAAATCTTTTCAAAAGCTTTTTGATGTGTCAACCATGAGTTGTTCACGCATCCAGTGTCTAACAGTATCTACAAAGCAATTTCTCAACTTTTGAGAAAAAAAAAAGTAAGAGTAGTAACTCTCTAATGCTAATTCCCTATTTATAGGAAAAGCATTAGGGTTTTTAAATTTTCTATTAAAATTAAATACCTGAATTATAATTAAAGTTAAATTCTAATTCTAATTAATTTAATTTTAATAAAATCAAATATCTCATATTTGATCCATAAAGTCCCTCAAACTTTATAATTAAATTAATTTCTATTAAAATAAAATACATCAATTGTAATTTAAGTCTATCTCTATTTATAATTAATTTAATCAAATATCTCATATTTGATCCCTAAAGTTTCTCAAACTTTATAATTAAGTCTAACTTAATTGAAATTGATTTTTCTCTTTTAAATTGCTCTATATGTGTGACCCATTAGGTTTCTAATATATTGAAAATGATCATAAATTATAATTCTAATTCATAATTAAGATCAAATAAATTAAAACTCTTTTTAATTTATCATTAATTCTCCAATTAATTTATAATCATATATTAAGATTAACATCTAACAACACATCATGTGATTGGTTTATTTATATACCAATATTAATTTTACCGCAAGTGCATAGTTTAGTTGTAGCTAATACTGGCAAGTACGGTTCGATCTCATAAAGACAACGATTACTAGTAATTACCTTTATCTCATTATATAGCTTAAGGATTGATTTTGGATTTTAATAAAGAAAATTAAACAATTAAACAATTAAAATAAACTAGGAAGCAATAGTGAACACTTAGATGACAGAAGTCACTTAAAAATAATAAATATTAAAAATTGATGTCTAGGTTATGAATCCCCCTAAAACCCTTAAATAATTGACCTTTTATTATGCAATTATTTTATTGATTATTGAACCATGGAAATTTATATCGTATTCTAATAACTCTTTTGAGACTACTAACAACTAGTCTTAGAATTATCAACTGATCTTATTCAGGTTAAAGGTATTAAGATTGCTTTATCGATTGTAAATTCCACTATTAGGTTTGACCTTAATTAAAAGGATTTATGTTAACCTATCTCTAAGTTTGCAATTAACTCCTTTCAATTAAAGCAGATCTATTTATACACAAGATTCCTCAATCTCGATGTTATGAAATGAGATTATGTACTAATATTCCAGATCTATTAGAACACATAGTAAACACATAATTGAATCATAATAAATCAATCAAAATAATTGAATTAGATAAAATAATCAAAACATGTTATAACACAAACTAGGGTTCATCTCACCTAGACATTAAAGATGCTTAGTTACATATAATAGAAAACAAAATCAAATATAAAATAAAAGAAAAACAAATAGAAAACAAAGAGTTCATAATTCCAAATCTCTCTTTCTCTTTTAATGTTCCTGCAAGTTTAAGGTTGATGTCGTAATTTGGATCTTTTGATGATTTCTTCGTGTTTTCTACTTCTCTATATCAATATCGTTCCTTCTGGATGTTCTCCGTGTTTAGATTCATCTACAAAAGTATGCTCACCTCTTTTACCTCTGATCACGTCTTTTTATAGTAAATTATAAGGTTTCTGAGAGATACATAGTCTAATACATGACCGTGTACTAGATCATGTATAACCTAAATTCTATAAAATTCGCGAATCTGTATAGCCTAAGACAATTACAAGGCCATTGACACAGTCGTATATCCGTTAATTGTTGTAGATCTTTGTTTTATGTCGCATTTTCATCCAAATTCTTCTCCTTTTAGTCCGTAAAAGCAATTATAAACTATAAATGCACTTGGAGCAAATTAAGTACCAAACAATAAATGTATAAAATATCAAGCAAAAATACATCAAATATGGGGTATAAATATGATTAAATATGCATCTATCAAATACGCCCACACTTAAGCTTTTGCTTGTTCTCAAGCAAACTATAATAAAAATTATCAATTTTACAACATCAGTCCTTCATTAATCTTAACATGTCCATTCATAATATAAATCATCATGTCATATTAAATCAAATTAACATACAATTAGAATCAACTCATCCTAAAATTAACTTCCTAAGTCCATATTAATAGTAATCACATCAAGAATTGCATTGATATCAAAAGCATAAACCTTTTACACCCTCACCAAGAATTCACTTAATGTACTCAAATGTTTAGGGTGAAAAGTATCAAACTCTCAATTAATGCATAGTAGAACTCTTCCTATATGCTAGCAGTATTATCATATCTCCACCATTTATGTATACATTAGAAACAAAAATCAAAAGGTCTTTATACAGGTGTAATGGGGCTTAGGTACAGTATGATTGGGATATGGTGAAATTAAAGGAAATTTAATAAAGAGAACTGATGTTGTACCACATTTAAAGAAATATTGGACCTTTAAATAATTTAAAGTTTCAATCAAACAAGTAACGTAAATAACCTTCGCAGTTCAAAAAAATTAAAAAGGATTCAAAGAAAAATAGGATAGAGATTAATATTTTGGGTATAATAAATGAAAAAGGCTAAGGTTTAATATGGTTACTCCTAAAGGATAATTTTAAGGTAATGTAATTATCAAAGAAATAGACGAAAACAAATTGTTGAATCCAAATTCCTTTATTACTTCAATACTTCTAATTTAACAAACCTAGTCTCAATATGTATAATAAAAGCACGTTCTAGAATTATTCTACTATACATGATAACATACATGAAAGAATAAAAGATCTTAAAAATTTTGAAATTTTGCTTTAAGGCTCAAAAGCTCACGAAAAAGATAGGTTTATGTTTGTAAACAGTATGCAATTTTCATAAAAGTAATTTATTCTAACTATCATCTTTGTGCATACTAATTCAAATTAATATCAACAATGAAATAAAGTATTTATGAATATTTTTCAATTAAGTTAAGATATTAGTTTATAAACTATTATAACCAAGATTATAATAAGCTTAAAGAAATCATTAATGTTTATTAACCCATTCCCCACACTTAAAGTTGTACATTGTTCTCAATGTACACAATATAAGTATATATAATAAATGAGAAGGCTTATTGGAACTTTCCTGAATATGACAATTTTATAAATTTCGATCCATCAAAATTTAGACTACATCCTTATAAAATATGCAAAAAAGGGATAAAAAGAACATTAAAATAAAATAACAAAAATAAAAAGAAATATAAAATAACATTAATATAAAATTTAGACTACATCCTTATAAAAATAAATACAAAAAAATGGCTAGAGTAATAACATCCAAGTATTCCTAATATCACTTTTCTCGTCGGCATCAAAAACTTGATTGATTTATTTCTATACCAATATTAAATTTGCCATAAGTGTGCGGCATACAGCTTGTATAGGTAAGTACATGTAGCTTGTATAGGTAAGTACAGGTCAATCTCACAAGATAGTGACTGCTAGTAATTATCTTTTTCCTATTATTTAGCCTAAGGACTAATTTTGGATTTTAATAAAGAAAATTAAACAAATAAAATAAAATAGGCAACACGTTTGAACATAGAGATAAAAGAAGTCATTTAGAAAACAATCAATATCAAGAATCAGTGTCTAGGTCATAAATCCCCCTAAAACCTTAAATAATTGACCTTTTATTATGCAATTGTTTTATTTACTGTTGGACTGTAGAAATTCCTATCGTATACTAATAACTTACTTGAGACTAATAATCTTAGAATTATCATCCCATATTATTCAGATTAAATGTACTAAGATTACTTTACCGATTTGTAAACTCTGTTATTAAGTTTGACCATAATCTAGATGATTTATGTCGACTTATCTCCAGGTTTGTAATTAACTCATTTTAATTAAAGTAGATCTATTTATACAAAAAGTTTTTCAATCTCTATATTATGAAATTAGATTATGTACTAATATTCCAGATCTATTAGAATATATATTAAACATATAATTGAATCACAATAGATTAATTAAACTAATTTCATTAGATAAAATAATCAAAGACATGTCATAGTACAAACTAGAGTTCATTTTACCTAGACATTAGAGATGTTTAGTTGCAAATGATAGAAAATAAAATCATACATAAACTAGAAGAAAAATGAATAGAAAACAAAGATTTGATAAACATGATAACCTCTCAAATGGATTGTTGTTGCAATGTATTTATTGATGGAACGACATAAGTGATATATAATATTATTTTAAGCAATGATTTGAACTTTGCATAGCTACTGGTATCAAAATTCTACTGAAAATTTTCGGATTATGCTGATTATATAAGCTGATACATAAAATTATCAGAAAATGTCAGATTAAATTTAAAAACTAAAAAATTTAAAAGAATAAATTAAAAAATATAGTTTAATATATAATCTTCAAATATAAAAATATCTATTATGCCTAAAATTAACTTTTATATAATTTTAATAAATCAAGTTATTAACAAAAAATTTAAACTATTTTCTCAATTATAATATAAACTAAATTTCAATAGGAAATTAAGTTTTATATGACTGAAAATAATTTTATGCTTATTTACTACTTTCATATTTTAATTTTAATTTTAATTTTAATTTTAATTCTTAAATAATTATTTTTATTTTATAATATAAGAACGTTAGTTTAATTTATTTTTATAACATATAATTTTTTAGTTTTATTTTAATTTTTATAAATTAATTTTATTATTAAATAAATAATAATTATTTAATTATTCACTATTAATTACTAATAAAAATTAGAATGAATATAACAAATTTTATAATAAAAGACTAAAATCTAATTGTATAAAATTAGAGGTTATTTTATAATAAAAAAATCCAAACTTTAGCAGTGACTAGTGTCAAAGTTAGTACTAACTTTGATAAAATATTTGCAAAACTAATTTTGAGGATTATTTATTTATGATTCAATCGCATCATTTGTTCTATTTTTATTCTTTTAATTTTTAATTTTTATCTGAATATTAATATCAATATGATTACATTTTTATTATTAATGATTATTAAATTGTATTTAAACATAAATTTAAATAATTAATTCTATTTTAATTTTTATGTAATATTAATTAATAAATATTAATAATAATTCACTATATTTTATTAAAATTGATTAAATAAGTAGAAAATTTATGAAAAGTTATTTACAAAATAATTTTTTATTAATATATTTTCAATCTTATACTATTATTTAAAATTAAATATTTTTAGCTTTATAAATAATTATTTTAAAATTTATGAACCTTAAGATATTTTAAATTTCAAAAATTTATTTATTAAATAACTATAAATTATGAAAATATTTTTATTCTTCAGAATATTTTTATTTTATAATTTCAATTAATTATTAAATAAATTAAATAATTTAAGTATATTAGTCATATTTCTTATTAGTAATTAATTTATTAAATAATACATACTAACTAATAATAAAATTAGATAATAAAAGAAAATATGCTAGCTTTTATAATTTTCAAATTTTAGGAAATAAATTTTTTTTAAAAACTCAAATAATATATTTTTATTAAATTTAAAAACTAAAAACTAAAAAATCGGTATTAAAAGAGGTATGCATACAGTGACATATTCGTGTCATGATCCAGTTTGAACATATTGAAACTGAGATGGCTTATTAAGGAGGTCAATGGAAGGCCTAAACTCCGCCCACAAAATGATACTATTAAAATTATTTTTAATTTAAAAAAATTTAAGCCAAAATAACGTTGTTTTAAAAGTTAAAATTAAAATAACTTTATTTTGAATAGCTTGAATGAGAATTTGGCCCTGTTTGACAATCAACGGATTATATTAACTATTAGTTGATTCTATTAGTGATTAGTTGATGGTGGATTGTCTCAGCTGATTTGACTAGCGGATAATATCAACTATTTATTAAAGATGTTTGGTAAAATTAATTGTTTAATATTAGTTGTTTATGTGCAAAATGACTTATAAGGGCATAACTTTTTAAAAAAATTATAATGACATGAGTATTATATTTTAATATTTCTTTGAATATTTTCATAAGAAGTTAAATTTTAGATATTTAATTTTACAAAAATTAAGTTTATAAATCTATTAAAAAATATAACATATAATAATGATGATGATGATGATGACGACGACGACGACGGATAATTTTTTTCTTCTTTCTCAATCTTAAATTAATAATAGATACTTAATATAGATCCAAAAAAAATTAATAATTATTGCACAAAAAAAAGAAAGCTTCATCTCTTATAAGATTGGGAAGAGACAACAAAGAAAAAAAAGAGTGTTTTTTGTTTATTTTGGTCTTAAAATCCAAGAGAGAAGCAGAGACACTCATTTGAGTTTATAAAGACTTAAGATTAATAAATTCACAATGGGTATATACACTACATGTTGCTCCACTTTGTTGTTGTTTGTAGGCTTTGAAGAGGGCACAATCTATCATTTATAATAAGTTGAAGCAAAACGTTACTTTTCCTGAGTTTTTTAAAAATCAGCTGATTAGATTCAATCAGCCAACCTAATTAGTTGATTATTAAACACTAAGAACAGCTAGATATCAAGGTCAATTAACTAAATTTATTCAATCAGCTATTTTTTAGTTGACTTAAATCCTAATTAAAATTGAGACGTGCAATTTAAAGATCCCTTTTTTTAATACGAACAAAGAACAAAACAGTGATATAGACAATTCTGGGGATACTAATCCCAACGATGTCCTTAAGGAGGATCAAGCGACACTCGGAGGGTGCAGATACAAAAGTGGCAACCCTTAACCCAAAATTTACAGCAAAATTGGTGAGCCAATTGACACTCCTATTACCCTCCCTGTAAATGTGGTGGGGTAAAACTACCCAGTTGCGATTGAGTAACTCGTTGATGCCTAAGACAAGCGGATTAAGAGATGTGGTGCGGCTAGTGGAATCAGAGAGAATACTGGACACCGCATGAGAATCCAGTTCTAATTCCACCTTGCGAAATCCTAGATCTCAGGTCAGATTCAGCCCCGAACAGACGCCCCAGATTTCTGTAGCTACTGAGGAACACCGGCCAAGATTCTGGACAAAACCTCTGAGCCAATCACTAGCGCTGTCTCGAATAAGTCCCCTTGCGGTGGCTGAGCCGAAAGAACTTTTACGCGCCCCGTGTTTATTCAGTTTCACCCATCTAAGAGCGGGTCTACAGCAGCTAATTAATTGTTCCTGTCAGGGTCGGGGGCCATGACTAGACATGCTTTGCCATTTTGAAGCTTGTTGAATCAGGTGTACATAGTCCATAACAATGGAAGCAGGAGAGACTGGCCAAGAGAATTGGGCCTCAAAGAGGGACCGATTTCTCCAGGACCACAGAAACCAGCAAGTTGTACCGAATATGAGGGGCCAGTCTAGGCCACGAATCTGGCGATGCGTATGGAGGTTCATCTGGAGCCAATCCTGCAAAGGAAGGTCAAAAAAATCAGGCGAGATGACATGCAGAGAGAAAGTGTGCCACAAACTTCGCGCTATGGGCAGTCTCTCATAACATGGATGGAGGACTTGTCTGCCTGACAGTGATGGCACTCTGCGGACAGAGTCAGATGTCGGCGAAGCCGTTGCTGATTAGTTAACAATCGGTCATGAGCGAGGAGCCAGAGAAAGGATCGGATGCGTTGAGGGTCGGCCCAGTGCCATAGAGTCATCCAGTGGGTATTAGTATTGTAGGGACCCAGGAGAGCCCTCCGGGTATGCACCGGCGACCCTGGCTCAATGATAAGAGGCGTGGTTCCGAAACCAACAAAACCTTGAGGTCTTGGGTTCGAGTGGTGACTCATCCAAGTACCAAAGAGGACAATACTGAGGGAAAACCCACCCCGGTAGGGTCGTCGGTGTATACCCGGAGGGCTCTCCTAGGTCCTTACAAGTATCCTGGGGGCCTTGCTCCATAATCATTGTATAAGTGGTGGCTGTTGTGAATTGTTCGGAGTTCGACGGCCCCCAAGTCAGCTTGTCGAGTCCTAAATAGGGCTTAGGCAGCAAAATACCTGCAATGGACATGCAAACAAAATGAGGAAGTAATAATTGGAAGTCATCCCAAAGCCAGTTACCTGAGTGATCAGTATATTGTTGCACTCACAATTCAAGTGCTGAAGGGGGGGGGGGGGGATAGGAGCTAGAGCATGGAAAATGAGCAGGCCCAAATCTGCCACCCAAGGATCCAACCAGAATCGGGTCGTTGAGCCATCACATATAACCCATTTAATGCCACGAAGGACGTGGTGCCTAATAGCTTTGATGCTCTTTCAGGTCATGGAGCTGCCAGTAGCCTGTAGGGAGGTGGGTAGGTTGTTGGCATCAAAGTTATATTTAGCAAACAGAATTTGTATCCATAATGTGTTCAGCTTTGAGATCAGAATCCACCCAAGTTTGGTTAACAAAGCATCATTAATTTCAAGAATTTTGCGAATACCTAAGCCCCATAACGACAGACATTGGTCTAAGAAACGAGGTTTACTTTTCTGATGCCTGGAAAAGAGGCCCACAAAAAGTTGTGCATAATCTTTTCCAAGTCACCACATAGGCGTCTTGGGAGACGCACCGTCTGCATTGTATAGAGGGGAAGTGCAAAGATGACTTATTGTATTAGGGTGGTACATCCAACAAGGGATAAAAGGTCCCTTTTAATTGTTGGCTGAATTTCACGTCTCAATTTTAGTTAGGATTTAAGTCAAACTCTAACTATCTCTTAGAGAATCATCCCAAATCGAACTAAAAACGTGCTAGAACCAACTTCATTTATCTATTGTCAAAGCCTAGATGGGCATACAAAAAACATTTCCATCTGGTCCAGCCGGATTCTGCTGAGGTTGAACGTCGTTGTTTTGATCCATAGTCTGTGCGATTCTGGCTGTGAGATACCTGCAAAACAGATAACGGCGGGCCGGGAGTTGTTTCCCGGGAGGCCCCTCCGACGCTCAAGTCAGTATTTGTGAGAGGTTTTGGTAGCTGAGAATGCAGACGAGTAGCTAGGGTT
>JANKOD010000005.1:11831813-11843013 GCA_026284645.1 Erythroxylum acuminatum | reverse complement strand
CATAAGATAATATTTTTATTCTTATACTATAACTTAAAATAGGTCTAATAAGAACCAATCTAATATATAACATTATGTTCTTAATTATTTAATTAATTGTTGATCAAATATATGAAACCTCCACTGAATAGATAACATATTTTCCCCATCAAACACAAATTTGAAATCCGTGAACACTTATGAATAAGCCGAAATATATATTTTGATAATACGTTGGAGAAAATCTTCGTGATAATTTCTTCTAAATCGGAACCAACATGCATTATGTTCAGTTGACTGACCTAATAATTTTCACACAATTCGAGCATTTCTTTACTGTCATTTTACTAGCTAATAAACTGGGATTGGACTGTAGAAATCTATTACTCATTGATGTCAAAATAATTAAGCGCTTAGCATAAAGGGAGATAGTTATCAACAACTTAGGTATGTAAATATGCTATGTCTACTATCTTTGTTTTTAATTCAACATAACCAATTTAAGGACAAGGGCGAGTAAATGAATTTCACCAAACAAATATGTGATATAAAAGTCGAGTTTTTGCAAGAAAGTTGACGACTTATAATAAGGATTACAACTGTTAGTCATTATCTGACATGAACAGCACCTTTTTTTCTGGCCAAATCAAGCACAAAAGGGGAAAAGAAACAAGAACCTAAAGAAAAGGCAAGCCTATATCCAAATGTTTCTTCGTTTTGGTGGAACACCGAGGCATTTACACAACTAAATGACAAGAGCTAAGTTGTGATGTTGGTCACAGAGCAAGTCATTGTAAACAAGATTTGGGCCTGCCTACTCAGCATATTTTCATCTCTCAAATGGAATAATAAGCCAATAAATACATTCTAATGACAGGAAAAGGTGAATTGATTGGTGAAACTTTGCGTCAAAAATCGGATCCTTCATTTCACTCTCTTAAATAAGTGCTAAATATGAGATGCGATTGCTCCTATTTCTGTCTGCCTAATGACTTATCCACCATGTGGTTGAATGGGATTTTCTTACGTATGCATTCACTATCGGTGCATTTTTCTTCCCAAGTCCTAAAGTGGTGTTTAGTTTAAGAATGGAAATAAGTCGTGTCATGAGTGTGTTTGTGTGTGTATATATATATATATATATATCTGCCCCAGTTGCTACTTCTCCTTTCAATTTATTAAGTTCTGTTCAGAGGTCCTCATCAACAATGTCAGACTCCACTTTGCGTCAACATCCATACCAAATTAAATTGGAAAATCCTACCTGGTGCAATAGGGTTTTTGGTGATTCTCAACCAATTTAAGGAGGCACACTTCTAGAATTTGGGTTGCTAGTGCCCCAACTAAGGAAGCAATTCCTTTTATTTTTCTTCATATGTTACCTTACGTGATGGATTTTGGTATTTGTTTGATTTTACCATAAGCATATCTCGATTTTAAACCTACACCTTTCTTCTTTCAGAATTATTTAATTATCATTCGATCCATCGGAACTAATTCCTCGCCAACTATTTATCACTTCCTGTCATGGAGGGCATAGTTGAACTCTACTGATCATATCCATGGTGATAAATTATGACACCATTGTAAAAGTATCATATCACTCGTATACTAGCTAAAGGACTTGATAGTGGTTATAATAGCAGACAGCGACCTCCATTGCTGGTAACTCTCTCGCAAGTGCATGAATTCTAGCCACTAAAATTATATGGGGCCTCTATTAATTCTTACGTGTATTCCTTACGAATCTAGCACCACAATTTGAGTCTTTAAGTGATGAAGTTCATGTACAAGAATATTAACTATTACTTAATTGCTAAAATTAACTTAAGTCCAAAAGAAACTATATATGAGGTCGACCATGTTCTCCCACGTGTAAAGAAATTTTGATCTTGTGCACTAATCGGCGCATGCTCTTAATAGGTTAGCAAAGTACACTTTGGCATTCACCGTGGACCATGAAACCAACATCATGCTTCATAAGCGTACACTATTTAATATATAATGCAATACTATTGTGATTAATAATTAAAAAATATTCTGGTACCTTCTAATGGAAGACTAGGACCTGAATCACTTATTAAATTGAGAGAACCACGTTATAGTTGTACATTAATTTCCAGTGAGCCATCTTTTCGTTAGGTCATCCCACAAAGTAACAAACAATTATCAGCTTCCTCTGATATACAAATTAATATATATATAGATAGCCGATTTGGCTTTTCTAGGATTCTAAAAGCCGAACTCATTCATGGCTGAATATAGTTGCTTTCCTTCCAACATAATGAGCTTGCTTGGCACCTGGACCAGATGAAACAAATATCTCGTGCTGCAAATCAGCTTTCGTTATTGTCTGTAGAAAAGCAAAGCAGACGTCATTTGATAATAACATGAATTTAGGTCATGACTGTACCATTTTCGATTATTATATGATCGTGTGGTTGTTGACCCAGATTTTATTTTTAGTCAACAAGATCTCATATCTGGCCAGGAATCGGACACTAGTTATAAACCGTACAACGATCCACAGTTATCTAAAGATACGCGTATTGTATTGTATGGTTATCTCGTATGAATCATTCATGGCCAGAAATTTTACTCGTCAACACCTATGCCAGTTATCTTAAATGTGTTTGAACAAGGTAATGAATACGTTTATGTCAGCTAAACTTCCTTTTTTGTCCTTGTTTTCTGACAAAACGAAACTAGTTTCCTATGATATAAATCTTCCTAGTGCCAAATTGTGGAATTAGTGGAGTATGAGAATGACCCTATGTAATGGTAGTATCGCTCATTACAATGCCAAAACTATAACAAAAAGAAAGCAATCACATTTTTTAAAACTCTATGTGGTACAAGCAAGCAGTGTGATGAGATTTTAAAATGAACAGGGATGTTGCGACTGTTATTAATCTTGGTGTATCCAAAAGAGAGTCCTTTTGTTCCTCTTGTTTTTCCTTACTTAATATAGAAATTAGGTACATGCTCTATATATACAATAGAAATTAGACTTTATTTTCCTATTGGACTGTCGATGATAACACATTGAACATTACTTATTTTGCACTTGCCTGCTTCCTTTATTTAATAAGTAAAGTAAGACAGAAAATAAGAAGTTTAATCTGGCAGCTAAAGATGAATGTAGTTAGCACAAAAAGCGTAACAGCAAGGAAAAAAGGAAAGTTTTGTTTTCAATTTCCCCAATTGCGTGTGTACTTGTCACACTAATACGGCTTAAAACATTATCATTCGTCTGTTCTTTAGGTATATGGAAAATCAAGTTTTGGTGGAACAACTTTCTCCTATAGAATAACATTATAATGTATATATTTGAAATAATCAATTTTAAATCAATATCTAAACTTTTAAAATTTTCAATTAAGTGACCAATCTTTTAAAACCTTAATAATTCAATTCAAAACATTAATTTTTGCTACATCCACATGATATTTAGTAGATATTTCACTTCATTAAAAAAAACATTTTGATCCAATTTATATAAGTTTTAAAAGATTAATCACTAAATTGAAAACCTTAAAATTAGACACTAAATTAAAAATATCTTAAAAGGCTACACTTTTAAATATGTTATCCCTATATATTAAATTTTAATTTTAGGAAGTTGAGGAATTAGCCTTCTTATTGACAATCCTTTATTTATTTTTCTATAATTTATATCCACTACTTTTCAAGTAAATGGTTAGGTACATTTTTTTTCCGAATAAGTCAGTTTACAATTAAACTAATTTTATTTTATAAACATTGAATTGTGTAATGAAAAAGTTAGCACTGATCAAGTAAAATTCATTCTCCTTTAATTCATGGACTAAAACTCTTTTTCTACAAATTGGAGAGTCGTTTAAGAATAGGCCGACCAACTCTCATTTATATAGTTAAAAAACTTTTTTTTGCAATATTTTTCTATATTATACTAAAAATATTCTTTCATTCTGTATTTTTACTAAGATTTGATTATAATATTTTCTTTAAACATCCAACGACTTTATGATTTATGACCATCACAAAGATCAAATAAAACTACTGATCACCATAACTAATATAATATATTTATATTATGAAGGAAACTCTAAGATCTAATTGAGTTGTTTGATAATCAGAGTTTTAGTGATAATTATTTTTGCGTGAAATTGTAATTATTTCGTATTCTTTCCAAAGCCTTTGAGCTCTCTCTCTTTCTTTTTTTTTTCCCCTGAATTTGTTATGGGCTATAAATTCAGTTCTTGTCTTGGACAAACAGTGGAGTATAGGTCGAGTATCCTTTGGAACACACCTACCCTATCTCCTGAATTACGCCACTCTTGTCAAGTAATCCTATGTCCATACATATTCCATGAAACAAAAAACAACATATGTTATCATTTTCTTTTACAGTTCCGTGAACAGGGCCCTCTTATCTCTCGTCAATATGCTGGGAGTTCTAGTATTTAGTTGGGCGAAATGGGTTTGAAACAGTTTATGTTTGCCTATATATTATCAAATTTAAATCCTTGCTATGATGATGCGTGTCGGATTCTGTCATGCTAATAGTGACGTCATTAATCTAAAAGTGGGGAAAGCTTGCCCAAATCACATAAGACTCGTTAAGTTCATCTATACTGATATGTGATAATATCATTATCTAAGGCACCTCTACATCTAATGCATGAAATTTCTAAGATGAGAATTTACGGTTGTATTTTAAAGGTGATTTATGGGGTTAAATATTTGGAAGTGACCTAAAGCTGGATCTGATGTTATGATAAAATAGGTCTAACTCCACTCAAAAGTATCTTCCCGGGGAAAAAAAAGAGATTGCCTAAATCCTACAGAACTGATTATACTTATTTTTTTGAAAGTAGAAGATATCACACTTGTATTAATGATAATAAGAGTAGAGAACATCCGGAATAGTTCTCCAAATATAAAGTGGTGAAAATCAAATGGATGTTCTAGCAAGAGAGTGAGCAGCACCTTCATAATGCGGTATATTCATCTAACTTGGATATCCAGTCTTATCTCTAATAATTTCTTATAGTCCGACACAATAATACCAAACTCAGAAAGGTTTAAAGACTAAGAATTAAGTGCAAAAAATAAAACTTAAAAATCAATAAAAATATAACCACTTGATTGATAGCTATCCATGACGAATTGCAACATCGTTCTTAATGCTAAAGCTTCAGCCGTTGCCCGAGATTTACAGCCTATAGTATGGCATGATAAAGCTTGAAGAAACCTCCTTTCACCATCTTCAAACACCACTCCACTACCTGTTGCATCTTCAACTTGAAAGAAGGCTCCATCACAAAATGCTTGCCAACTCAAGCTTTCAAGATTAACGCAAACAGGGAGGTTAGAAGTACCAGCGCTGCTTCCATTTCTAGCACCTACAGAATCGTGCAAGCTGGAGAGAGACCGCCATTCATTAAGCCGGTTAGTGGCAAGATGTACAATCTAGTTTAGCTGGACAAATCTTGTAGATCAGCAAAAATCATTCCTTGACCGCCACAAATTCCATGCTATATAGGCAACAAACTCAACTCTTTCTTGGCTATGGGAAGCCCAAATCTGCATAAACAAATCAATAAAAGTGGTGTTTATTGGAGGTGCATGAAATCCGGCAATACTCCAACACATTGATACTCTATGACAATGACCCAACACATGATCACTATTCTCAGGAGATGAGCAAAAAAACAAATTGGATTTACATCAATTCCTCTCCTTAAAAGGTTAAACTTGGTGGGAAGCACATCCCTACAAACTCACCACATAAAATCACGCACTTTGGGAGACACATTAAGAGCCCAAATTCTTCTCCAAATGTCTGATTGTACATTATTTTGAGCAGCCCCTTCATCACCTAAGCTTACCAGATAACTAGATTTGACTGTATACACTCCCCGTTTCTTAAAGTGCCACAAGATAGAATCTTCAAAATTGTGAATAGATAAAGGAATGGCAAGATTAAACTTCACATCTTTAGCAGAGAAAGATTGCATTAGACTACCCACATCCCACTTCTTTTCCCTATCAACAAAAAAATCACAAACACGTGACATTGGATCAAAAAAAATAGCACCATCCTCGGCCTTTAATTCTTAGGGTTTGCTTACCAAAATGGAATCTTTAATTCCTCTTAATTATGAGGAATCTATTTGTAACTTTAATGGGTTTGGTAAACAAACTTCACCTCATTTCACCTTGGCAAAACCTTGCCTTGTGCTTTCTCTAAACTAGAGAAAATTCCTCATTATCTATTCAATTGTTTTTATAACATTTTAGGAAAGTACCACTTGTGAAGACTAATAAACATAAAGACTATTAACCATTGAATTAATCAAATGTGCTCTTCCAATAATCAAAATTTTTTATTACATTAACAAAAAAATCTTCTTTGGATCTTAAATAGGGATGCCCAAGTAAGTAATGGGAGGTTTAGGAGCTTTCAAACTAAAAATAACAGTGAGGCAATTGGAAATGTTGTGAGCACTAAAAGATACGATAATTTGGCTCTTGATCTTATTAATGGAGAGACTTGAAAGTTCTTTAAAAGAGTTTAATATTGATATAAAGATAACAACAAAGCAAAGGCTTTGGAGGAAAGAATGAGACTGTCAACAACTGACAAGTCATAATCCTCAACTTCTTACATTTATAATGAAATCTGAATTTTTTGCTCTTAGGTAATGATATGTTTGATAAGTTAAGTTAGGACTTCAATGATTAAGGTAGAAAGAAAGGTCTCATTGCCTTAGTCCTCTAGTATCCTTAATAAGATTAGTAGGCTCCCTATTAACTAAAATGCTAAAGGAAACAATTGATATAAATTACTCAATCTAATCCACAAACAAAGTTAGGAAGTCAAATGTCTTTAAGTTTTTTTGAATGAACCTCCATTCTATTGAATAAAATGCTTATGAAAGTCAATTTTAATATCAAAATCCTCGATGGCATGCTTTCTCTTATAATTCTTAAAAAGATCTAGAGAAAGTATAATATTATCCTCAATATACCTTCATTGGACGAATGCTCATTGAGATGAATCTATCTACTGAATGAGAACTTACTCAAGTCGTTCAACAATGAACTTAGATACAATCTTCTAAATTGTATTACGACAAGAGATAAGCTTATTTTCCTTAAGAGTCTTAGATAGTGTACCTTAGGAATTAGACAAGCAGACATCTTATTGATCTCCTTCAACATTTTTTCTATATTAGAAGAAATACAGGACTGCTTGTGTAACAATATTCTTGTTGATAGCTATGTTCTTTAAAATAAAAATGCCTTTAGTCTATCAAGTCTTGATGTTTTATCTGGATTGACATAAAATATGGCTCCCTCAACATCATTTACATTAAATGGACTAATTAACATGCTAGCTTCGTAAGAGGAAATTTTATCTTTAATGAATGACTGAAGTGTTTAGATAGAGGAAAACTATTATTGGTGGAACCATAAGCATTGGAGAAGTAAGTAAAAGATTTTTAATATATCTTATCTTAGGGTTCAATTATGGAGCCATTATCTAATATTGAGAGACGCAATCCTTCTATACAACACATAACTATGAAAGGAACTTACATTTCTGTCACCATATTTAAGCCGCCAAATATTGGATCTTTGTTACAATAGAGAGTAATGCAGATCAAAAGCTTGGTTATAGTTGTTTAGAGCAACTTTCTCCTTATCTTGTAACACCGTATTATTAGGGTTTATGTATAGGAGGGATTGTAACTTATTTAACACCTCTCTAATTGTATATATAACTTTAAGTGCGTTAATAAATTTTCTCTTATTAAGTCCTTTATGCTCTTGCTTCACATGTAGAAGTTTTCTCATACAAACATACATCTTATTCCTCTAAAATTCGCAGTTATCCCTTTGATAATAGTCTTATCAAATCCCTCTATACTTGTCAAGTAGTTGTTGAATTTAAAAGAATAATGTACTCTTTGAGTGTTGCTTATATTTTATACCAAAATTAGCTAGTGATCAAAGAATAAAGGATTTTGTACAAAAGCCTTGCTTTCACGAAATTTTGAAATCCATTGAGAATTGATTAAGTCTCTATCTAAAGTTTTCCTCATGAACCATTTTTTCTTTTACTTAGTACTCTAAGTGAAAATTTTCCCTCTCTTTTAAGGTATGGTACTTCAATCTGACTAGCATCATTATTTAAATCCTTTGTGTAATTCCTCGGACTTGTATTTCCTTCAACTTCTGAATGATAAATTACACTATTAAAGTCTCTAAGGATTATGCAAAAGGAACTTATAGTAGAGTCAATATCTTTTAAGCAGCTCCATAAGGAAGTTCTTTAAAAGACAAGATTATAAGCATAAATGTAAGTGATCTAGAAGAAGCAATTCTTTTGCTTCATCTTAACAACCAAGTGAATTAGTTAATCATAAATAATAGTATGAAAGACCTCTAATTGATATAGATCATATGATATTTTCAATCTACCATAGTGGTAACATTGATGATTTGTAATAACCTATCAATGATTCCCTAAAAAGAGGAGATACTTACATTTGTTCTCCACTAGTTTTTAATAAACCAACTAAAAAAGGTTCAGTAAAATGAAGATAATCTAGTAAGACTTGCTATTTGTTTGAAGGGACATTAGGAAGGAGATGATAAGCCCTTCTTCTTCCTATTGGATCTTCTTTTAGTATCCCTTTTGAATTATAGAGACATAAATTGCATATTGTTATTATTGATAAGTTCCTTCTTTGGTGATGTAGATGTCATCATAAGAGTTATCTCATGTTCTTCTACCCTACCCACTCACCATTTGAGGTCGTTTAGGGATGTCTTCTAAGACATCCTTAGGTCTAAAGTCCAAGTTCTATTAAAACACATCCATTACTTCATAAAAAATGTTGAAATTTATAGTTCCTTGTATTGAGGGAATGAGATCCCTTACACCATCTTTTATAACTAATTCATCTCCTTGATCATTATTGAATTTGTTATTTTCTTGATTAATTCTCTCTTTACTATAGACCACCTTCTTTAAATCATTCTTCATCAACTTTTGACAATTTCCAGCTGGGAAAATTTTCCTTATTGACTTCCAAGCACTGTTTTGATTGTTATGTTCTTGATTAATTCTCTTTTTAATATAGACCACCTCCTTTAAATCATTCTTCATCAACTTTTGACAATTTCCAGTTAAGAAAATTTCCTGTCTAACGTCAAAGTACCTTTTTGGTTGTTATTTTCTTGATTAGTTCTCTATTTACTATAAACCACCTCCTTTACAACATTCTTCATTAACTTTTGACAATTTTTAGTTAGGAAAATTTTCCTTATTGTCTTCCAAGATCCTTTCTGGTGGTTTAATTTAAGTTTCGATGAGTAAAAGATAAAAACAACATCTTAAACAGATTATCATTTCATCTAGTCTCATAAGGTATTTCATCATAAATTATTTATTAGATATCAGCTAATACAGAGAGTTTGGTATAATTTACTCTCTTTAACCTTATTGTAGCCTAATCAAGACATAAGGATTTGCCCATAAAGCTTGCTAAGTAGCTTAGTCCCTCTGTAATCTAATATTCTAGAGGAGTATTGTGAATTTTGATCCACAAAGGGACCTATTTTTGCTTAAGTTCATAGAGCTAGATCTTTGGCTTCCATTTTTGTAAGAAAAGTGTGTTATGATTGATGTGCAAGGGTCTACTTCAATTAATTTTTTGTACTTGTAATATAACATCAAATTTGAAGAGGAAAAGATTTTTTTTCATTAACAAGCACCTCATTAAGTCTAAGTTGTTTTTGTTACTACTGAGCTCATCTACTTATCTTCAAATATGGAGGTCTCTTTTTATGAATAACCCCAATAATATTGTATCTTACTTAGATACACCCTCTTTCAAGATGTGGCTTGGTTGAGAAATTGTAAACTTGCCTTTAGAAAGCTTTAAGGATCATTATTCTAGCGTAGGAGAAGGAAAGATATCTCCTAAAACTTAGTTCTAGGTTCTCTTTTCAGCATTAGCATTATAAGGACCTGTAAGTGAGAATGGTACAGGGACAAGAGTGGGTGGGTTAGACAAAGAGTTCAAGGAGAAGTTAGAGTAAGAGATGGAGTAGGATGGGGAAAAGCATAAGTAAAACAAAAAAAAGGAAATCCTCATAAAAATCATACATAATGTTCAACATATTACTAGATGAGGTTACTAGAGAAAAGATAAGAGGTAGAAAGTTTTAGGACAGTTTACCACAAAAAGAAATAACTTTATATAAAAAAAAGGAGTATCTAGGCAATTGATTCTACACACTTTCCCTCAGCCACACTAAAATTCATGCTTTGAGGGATACATTCAAGACATAATTTATAACATTAGTTGGGATTTATAACATTAGTTGGGAATGGAGAATATAAGCTTATGGCATGATAATTGGCTCTCAATGGAGCAACTAATCAATGTCAATGAAGCGATGACCCTCGGAAAATCAATTTCACTAAATGCTTCGATTGTAACAACCTTAGCTGATAAGGAAGTATTCTAAAACTCAACATTACCCAGATCTCTCACAAATGAAATATGTCAGGCTCACTTAAATATAGATGATGACAAATACATTTGGAGGAATACTAGTGATGGTAAATTCTCCAACTCAATCTGCAAAAATCTGATTTTCAAAGATCTTTCAAAAATACCTTGGAACAAAGCAGTTTGGGCCAATTATCTCAACCCTTGGACTGCCACCACCCTTTGGATTGCAATGAAGGGAAAGCTAAAAATAATCGATAAAATTGCTAGATACTTACAACTTACAAACTGGTATGCAAAATGTTGAAAAACTAAGGAAAGGACTAAACATATATTCTTTAAATGCAACTATATCAAGGGAATATGGATGGAACTTCTTAGGAGGTGTCTGATTAATGAGAGTTTAAAAAGTCTGGATAGCATAAAATATTGGTACTTTAATACCAATACTAACTACTTGAACAACATTGCCTGCAAATGTTTCTAAGTGGTTTTATCTGCAACAATGAAAACAATGTGGGTTGAAAGAAACTATAGAATTTTCCATGATAAATGTCCCCCCGTGGAACAATTTTGCAACAAATCAGAATCCAAATCAACATACAAAAACACAAATTTCAGCACAAGCATTTGTCTTTCTTTTGGAATGTCTAGCCTTCTACTTTCTTAATCCTTTTGTGTAATCATTGAATGTCACTGAGATGTAG
>JANKOD010000005.1:11786915-11805069 GCA_026284645.1 Erythroxylum acuminatum | reverse complement strand
GTCATTCTTCAACATTTGATAGTTAAGTTAACTTTTCTCTTTTGATTTTGGTGGTGAACTTGGTTGAAGACATTTGTTCCCTCTTATCTTTCCACTGCCTTAATTCTTTTTATCGTTCTCTTCGTCTATGTTTCAACAAAACCTAATAGATTAATAATATTATAGGATTGATTCTTTATGGTAAATGTTGTCCGAGATTAACTACAAAATATTAACGCAAGTTGGCAGATGTAACCGTTTGTACTTTTTATGTCTAAAACTTATTTTACTACTTTATACGGTCATCTATGATTAATCCTTTAAATATTCTCCTAAAATTGTAAGTAATATATAACACATAAAGGAAGGTAGGATTTTCTTTTATTTTTTCTTAAAAATATTGGCTTATGCGCTATATATAGTCGCAATCGGTTGGTTGTAGTTTTTATAACATAATTATTTAAAGGTATTCTTTATCTTATGCATGTTTATTTAATTAACTACATATAAAATAAAGTTCATAGGATAAATGTATCTTATGAAAAAACTTATGATCGATGAGATCGCGATAATGAAACATATATTGTATTTAAGTATTATGTATAGATTTTGTTTAAGAATAAGTTCTCTGAATTGATCTGATATGAGAATTTCATTTAGAACATTACTTATATGTCTATGAAAATTTTTATTGTACTTATTGTATGAGTTGTAATTTAACTTAAGATCTCCAAAGTACTCGGTATAGGAATTGCTATATTTTTACACTACTTATAACTTATCATATCAAATGGTAGCTTATTTTGTAATCATTGGATATAATATGAATTGAATGAGAATAGTTGAGTAATCAATAAATGATTCATCATCCTAAAATAATTGGGGAGAATTTACAAAATTAGTTCTCCAAGTACGAGGGGATAATATTCAAATTTAGTTCTCAAAGGATGAGGAATTAAGGTGAAAGCATGTGTACAGGGGCGGATCCACACTGCCCCCACTGCCTCAAAAAAAATTTATGTAAAAAAATTATTATTTAAGTTTTGCCCCAATAAAAAAAAATTTGCTTCCATTAAAAATAAAATTTTGCACCCACTCGAAAAAATTTCTGGATCCGCCCCTGCATGTGTAGATCAAATGATGTTATGAGAATTTACGTGCATTCACACAAATTTAAAGGAGGAAAGTTGATCTTATATTTCTAATTTTTTAAGGTATACCCTCATGTCTTTTACCTATATAGGTTTATAATCCATAATAAGTCCATTCAAAATATCAAGAAGTGAACAAAAAAAATGAATCTAATTAGTTATAAATAAGAAGATATTATACAACTGCAAAAGAATAATTAAGTCCTCGATGAGGGTTTGGAGACTTGAATCTATAAGAGTTTCAATAGGCCCGACTTAATATATAAATAAGTAAAAGTGGATTTTATTTTTAAATTTATTTTAGTAAAAAAGTTAGGAATGAATTAAGATACGGTCAATTTATTAGAAGTCATAAGTTAATTATGCACTTACTAAGGCTTGTTAAGAAATTTTATATATATATATATATATCATATTATTTTCATAATTTATGTATGATATAAATATCTATTTTTAAAATTTATTATGTAAAATTATGGTTAAATTTGTTATTTAATATCTACACTATTATTTTTAAATAAAATTTGAGTGGTAAAAACTAAAAAGTTGAGGTTATTAAAGGTCAAGTTTGATACTATCAAATATTTATAGATGAGGTTGTATACTATCAAATATTTAGGATTCTATTAATAATTTGATAACTTAATTTCTAAATTATATTAATGACAAATAAATGTATATAAGGTTATGAAATGTAATATGAATAAAAAGAAACTAATGAAAATTGAGTCATTTATCAAAATAGAAGATAATTTCTTCTTAATTACAAAATTAAGATAGATAATTACGAATTTTAAAGTCCTCCTGCAATCAATGAATTTCGTAAAAAGATCATTGAATTCATGTTCTTGGTATTATATAAATTAATGTAAAAGTAAATGTTGCATGAATATTAAAAAATTATTTATGTGCAGTAATTGGTAAGAACGAATTCCCATCTTACCGAAACAGTTCATATCGTGAAGTCCATGCAAGTCAATTATTTGCCATAATTATCTTCAATTAATTTCATACAAACTAAAAGAAAGGGTTGGTAAGCCTAATCTCATTATACATCCATGAATGTATACCATTGCCCATACTTTTGGTGAAGGAAAGAAAAATTAGAAAAATGCAAAGGCAAAGGCAAAGTCTGATCTGACGTCATAATGCCTTGGGCCCGACAAGGATTCAAAGGGCAGATGGACCCCACATATTAGCATTCTGTCCTACTCGTTGACCAACTGATGATGGACCCCGCACTAAGACTCAGACAGACTGACACCAACACATTTCTCTATATTCAAGTTATTCTTTCCTCTATCTAAGCTTAAGAAAATGACTATTTATAGATTCTTACCTTCTTTTTCTCCGCTAGTTGACAAAATAACTTGGCATACACTCGTCTTTCTCAATCGCCAATAACAGTCTAAACTCTAAAGTAATTTCCAAAAGCTTTGATTACGGAGAACCATCCTGCTTATTGTATTTGCACACAAATGAAATTTTCGATTTTTATTTTTATATTCGAATTTATAAATTCTCATAATTTCATTTTACCTATACGTCCTAGGTCTTTTTGGATGCAACTCTTTGGTTCAAGAGCAACGCAGTGAAGAATTGAAGTTTTATCGAATGACATATGTCTACCGCTGTCAACCATGGCCATTGATCTATAGGGCCGGAATTAATTGAAAGTCCGGAAGAAATTCATTAAGACAGACAATGATGAATCTGCTTGTTTGCTATATTAATCATATGAAATATGTAAACAAGATGCAACGATTAGTCAAAGTAACTCATACAAATTAGTTACATCAAACCAAGTTTTGCTTTCTTGTTGACGACTACACAAAAATATCAACGCGTTTTAGTTTTAATATAAGTAGACTAGCTAGCAAGTGGAAGTCAATCAATACTTCTATAAATAAATAAGTGTGACCTTAATTATATCCGTATTGCATTAAAAACCAGAGAACATTGAAGTTGTTTTTCTTCCTAAACAAGTACTGTTAAGACTTAAGAGAGAGAGAGAGTTTCAAACGTATCGCGTGACATTACATGCGATTTGTCTTTTAGTTCCTCAAATTCACAGCAACCAACAAACCCTTTGACTTGCAGCCAAAGTTAAAAGCAGGGACCCAGACATAGAGAGAGAGAGAGAGAGAGAGAGTAAAGAGTGATCTTCAAATTTCCCACTTCTAGATGCCACGTCAGAAATAGTTTTCCCTCTATTACGTGAGAAAGCATTTTGCATTGTACTATAACATTAAATAAATTAAGAGCAGGTCTTTTTTGACTTTTAACTTAATTTGCTAATATAAAATATAAAATGACTTTCTAAATAAGATACTCTATTAAAGATGTACCGCTTGCTTTGGAGTAAGTAATTTGGTTTAATAATGAAGAGAGAGAAGAGAAGGGAATTGGTGTCCTTTTTGACTAAAACCCATGCAAAAAGACAGACAGTCCTTTTCTCCTTCTTACCCACACTTTCGATCCTGACCGTCCATTTTTTTGACTCATGTGTCCTGTTGACGTGGCATGAAAGATACCTAGACTGGACGAGAGGGTAGTAAAATCTAATACTAATATTTTTATTTTATTTTTTGAAAAAAAAACTTGAGTTGCGGCAATGTCCTATTTTTTTTGGGTTAAACCACCAGATATTTTCGGCACCACATGAGCAACCGACTGGTCTGAATTTCAACTGGAAAGGATCCTTGCGGACGGCAAAGTGGCAATGTCCTGACATTTTTCCTATCATAGGTTTAGTGAAATTATGACGTTGGATTTATTTTCCCAAATATAATTAATTAAAAATTTGAAATATGATTTTCGGAACCTAATTTTGGACGCTTCAAAGGCAATATCAGAGCAATCCTAAAGACAAAGAGGCACATAAAGTGGGACGGTGTCGGATTTCGTGAAGTTTACCACCACAACTTTAGCTTTATGCAATTATTCCCTTTTATTTTGTATTAATTGGAACTTCTATTTTTATTTTTCGAGTTTTAATATACACAAATTATAATTTTCCTATTACGGAAAGATGATAGCATTCCCCGCCTCCATGGTCCATACTGGATTAGAAATAACAGTGTATTGATCTAGATTTAAGTTACTGCATGCATGCTCTTCGGAACTTCCATAACCATTTTAATGATTAATACAAAATAGAGTATTCGGCACTAAGTTTAAATACCGGCCTATACCGATCTATTTCACTTGGTATCGATCAGTATCGCAAGTATTTAGAATACCAACCCGATTCTACTACCTTCTTCTTTCTTTCTTTTTTCTCTCACACTCTCGCTCTCTCTTTTCTTCACCATCATCTCTTTATTATTAATAATATAATATTTAAATTCATATATTAAATAATAGTTATATTTTTTCTACAGAAAATAATTAAAAATATGTTAAAATAAAAATTAATAGGCCTCAAATTTTTATATTTCTTTTTTAAATTGTTAATATAAATATAACAATATTTTTTATTAATAACAATTACATATTAAGATAAAAATATATTTTTATTATTGAAAATTAAATATTAATATAGAAATTATATTTTATTATTGATAAAAACTATTTTTATTTAATATTTTGATGTAATTATTATTTATTATATGATAAAATTATAATATTTTAAACACGTTGTATTATTCTTAATTTTATATTTCTATAATGATAAAATAATCTTTTCATATTAATTGTAGTTATGATTTGTATGTGGAATATGTGAAAATAGTATTAAGAAAAATAAATAAATTGTTGTTATTTTAAATTTCCATTATTATGATTTTTTGAGACATGTTGGTTTAAATTATATAGTACAATATTGAAAGATTATTTTACAATTTTTTAAAAATTTATAGACTATTTTATAAATTTTAAAAATTGCTCCAAATGGTGCCCGGTACTAACCGGTATCGGTACAGTATCATATCAATATTTAATCCGATACTAGGTCCACTACGGTATTTGTAAAATTGCTCATAACCATAACAAACAGGAAAAAAACTTTTTATTTTACGCTTGAAGCTCAAATAATGGGAGGCAAGACCACGTACAAAGACAAAACAAACAATAATAATTTAGTAAAAATTTTGATAAATGACAAGTCTGGAGAGATCCAGTATACGCATTATTCCTAACTAGTCGAGAGATTGTTTCTGAATGACTTACAAGAAACAAAAAATAAAAAAAGGAATGACAATAACAACAATAATAACAAAAACAACAACAACAATATTATTATTATTATTATTATTATTATTATTATTATTATTATTATTATTATTAACAGTAGTAGTAATAAAAATAAAAATAAATAAATAAGTAAGAGAGTGATTAGTACTTGTTTAAAAGATTAGGTTTAATCTAAGAGAAAAATGTTAACAAACTTATAAGAATGACATGGATCTCTATAGGAGGGATCATTTATCTCGATTTTGATATGCCAATTTTCTTTTATTGCGGACCATTCCTTCGATAAATTCCAACATAACCATATCATTTTTTGTTACCTCCTCCTAATTATTCTTAGGCATTCTTTTTCTTCTCTTACAACCTCTAAGTATAATCTTTTCGTATCTTTTCATTGGATCGTCTGAATGTCTCATCTTAACATGTCCAAACCACCTAAATCTTGTCTCTCTTAATTTTCAATAATATTAGCTACTTTTAATTGGTCCCTTACCACTACATTTCCGATCTTATCTCTTCTAGGAAGATTGCATGTTCAACAAAGCATCCTCATCTCCGTTACCATTAGCTTTTGACTATGCAACTGTTTGATGAGTCAACACTTCGCCACATAGAATATGGTCAGCGTAATTGTTAAACCATAGAATTTACTTTTAAGCTTGGGTGATATCTTCTTGTCATATAAACTCTTAATTCACTTCTCTATTTAAGCCACCCTGATTTGATATGGTGGACTATGTCCTCATCAATCTCTCTATTACTCTGGATGATATATCATAGATATTGAAAACACTCCTTTTTGTGATATTACTTATGAGTCAATTTTTACCTCCATATCAATATCCTCCCTATGACCCAAAAAATTACATTCTGCGTACTTAGTCATAGACAGAGATACACCACTGGGCCCCCCAAATTTTATAAAAATTATATATATATATATACAAGGATATAATTATTTAAAGTTCAGTGATGCACTGGGCCCCTCAAGATTTTAAAACTTAAATATTTAGGCCTTTCTATCTTAAATTTCTAGCTCCGTCACTGGTCTTAGTCTTACTCATTTTAAAGTCCTTCAACTCTAACGCATCTCTCCACAGTTCAAGCTTGAAATTGGCACTTTTTTTTCTCATCCCTTAAAATAGTATCATTAACAAATAATATACATTAACGCACGTCCTCTTGGATATTCTTGATGAGCTTATCTATTATTATTGCAAACAAAAAGGGGCTCAAAAAGGAGTCTTGATGTAGTCCAATATCGATAAAAATACTCTGTATCACCACCTATCATCCTTACTATAGTTTTTACACCTTTGTACATATCTTTAGTAACACGTATATAGATCATAGAAACACTCTTAGCTTCTAAACACTTCTGCATAATTTCCCTAGACATCCTAGCATACGCTTTTTTTAAATCAATAAAAACTATATGTAGATTACTCTGTTTTTCCAGTAATATTCTATTACTTGGACCAAAAGGTTGAGCGTCAACCCCAAGGGCCCCCGGTCGTGGGCCCGACCACCGACGGGGGAGTGCATCACGGTCTGATCCCCAGCAGTCTCCTCACAGAGAGGTCCATTCCTCCCGTTGCCGAGAGTAATATTCTATTACTCTTATAAGAAGATGTAAAGTTTTTGTCGTGGACCTTTTTAGCATGAAGCCAAACTGATTTTTCGAAATAGAAACTCCCCAGGACAACAACACTTACAGTTAAAAGGAAAGCAAATACATTCAATGTAAACTGTCCTCAATCGTCTTCAACAATTTTAATTTGCACCCACTTCTATTTTCATTTGTAAAGAAAATAATATATCCATTATCTTTATTCATATATACCAGCCATAATTAGCAGCCACTTAGAGTCCCATTTACCCATAATTATCTTTGAATTTGAAAAGTCCACTAAATTTGTTTTATTGGTAATTATAGTGAGGTTAAGATTTTTTAAACTTCCTTTTGAGCATTTAATAATAGGGAAGAATATATCACGCCAAGGTAAGTAAGGAATTTAGGAGAGACAAAATATAACACGAGAAATATTTAAGTTAAATTGCTGAACAATAAATTATAAAATTATTTTTAAAATTTTAAACCTAAAACAGAGACATTAGTTATGAAAGGAAAATCTAGATGGTTAAACCAAAAATATTAAAATTAATTATTGTTAAGTGAGCCAAAAAAACTAATTAAATGAATTTAAAATTATCAAAGCTGAAAAAAATCAATCATGTTTATTATTTCCTTGTTAATTAATGAAATGTTGCCCATTAATCTGCTGCTAACCTGAGCATTTATCATGTATTGTTAATGTAATTATAAGTTGGATAGAATTAATTATCCAGTTGAGTCTTCAAATAGACAGTAAAGTTTTACAAGAGAGACGGACCATGTATAGTTGTGAGAATACTGTAACCTCCATATATTATCTGTACTACTCTCCCACGTTGCTTCCAAGCTAATGCTTCTGACTGTAACAGAAACATATTCTCCAAATATCATAAACAGGTGTTTTAAAATTTTCATGACTAACTTGCCATATGGCTCACATGCAAACATGACTTTTAAATGTAACTTACAAACAACATTTGAAGTTTTCTCATATCATAGTAGCTTCAGATAATTTTAATTTGCATAATTCTACTTCCAGGTGGCATAATATTAGAGGTTGGAATTTGCATAAATTTTGGCCTGAAAATCAAAATCCTTTAAGCACGGGCCCACATATTGCTACGTGTCATTTTCCGTTTGAATTAAAGAAAATTTACCTTAGTATTTGCTAACCGCCAGGTGTAATTACTAATTAGTCAACCAAGACTCAACAACTTCGCCCAAACACCTACTTTTAAAATATTTCTGAGTTACTTTTAAATAACAATATCTATATTATATAGTATACTCACACTCTTCCATTTTATAAAATTGAACTCATCTCTACCGTTTCTGACTCTTCTCTTTCTCTTTTCTTTACTGCTAAGCTCTTCCCCTCTCCTCCCCCCTCCCTCTCTCTCTACTTTTTTTAAATTTTTTTTATTGTTTCTCTCCTTTTTTCGGCGTCCAAACAGAAGGTGGCGGAGTCAAATGTGACACATGGGAAGTGGACTCTCCTCCCTCTTCCCTTGCATCAAACCGGCGAGAAGGACTCAGCAACCACCGGAGCAACCGGACCTCATCTTCGCGGCCTCTGAGCCGTTAGACGAAACCCTAGGTCACTCCTTCTGCTACGTCCGATCCTCTAACCGCTTCCTCTCCCCAACTCCCTCCGATCGCTTCTTGTCCCCTTCTCATTCCCTCCGATTCTCCCCCTCCCGACCCATCGGTTCGGAGACCGGATTCAAGGCCATATCCGGCGCGTCGGTTAGTGCCAACTCTTTTACGCCCAGGACTGTCCTTCAGTTCGACGGTATTTACGACGATGCCACTGAGACCTCTGGCTTTGTTGCTACCAGCACTAGCAGTGCTCATAACAATAATAACAACATCGTGAATGTGAATGGGTTCGAGAGTACGGCCTCGTTCGCTGCCTTGCCACTGCAACCGGTGCCGCGTGGCAGCGAGGGTTTCTTCCTATCCGGTCCCATTGAGCGCGGCGCATTGTCCGGCCCCCTGGAGGCGAACTCCGGCACTGCCTCTACCGCCGCCGACAGCGTGCACTTTTCGGCGCCGCTAGGCGGGCTCTACAAGAAGAGGAGAAAAGGCAGCATGTCGGAGATTAAGAAGGCGATATACAGGAACCTGTCGGAAAAGAAGAAGCAGCCTTGGGTGGTGCCGGTTTTGAATTTCGTCAACCGGAGAGAGAATCAGGGGTCCGGAGAGGAGAGAGAGAGCAGAGACGAGAGTAATGTGCAGTGGGCGTTGGGGAAGGCAGGAGAGGACCGAGTGCATGTGGTTGTTTCAGAGGAGCATGGATGGTTGTTTGTTGGGATTTATGATGGGTTCAACGGTCCTGATGCGCCTGAGTTCCTGATGCGCAATCTTTATAGGGCTGTGTATAATGAGCTTAAGGGTTTGTTTTGGGAGGTTGAAGAAGAGAGCAATTTTCAAAGTCAAGGCAATCCATGCGTGGAAAAGAGTGGTCAAAATATTGGTGGAAATGAATCCAATTTAGTGTCTAGGGGAAATGAAAACGAAGTGTCAACTGAGGAGAATGATGATAAAGCTGTAGCTAGAGCTAACCAATCCGTGGAAATGTGTTCTGCGAGTGATGAGAATGGTTCAGTCGTTGGACCTGAGTCTAGCTCGGTGCCTCAGGAGCGAGCTAAAAGAGTAACGTTTCAGTCAGAGGGGACAGAAAACAGGCAGAGAAGGATGTTGTGGGAGTTTCTTGCTGAGGATGATCCTGAAGATGGGCTTGATCTTTCTGGTTCTGAAAGATTTGCCTTTTCTGTTGATGATGCGATTAGTGTAGGCAATGCTGGATCTGCTGTCAGCAGAAGGTGGTTGCTGTTGTCGAAATTCAAGCAAGGATTAACCCGGCACAAGGAGAGGAAGCTGTTCCCATGGAAATTTGGATTAGAGGGAAAAGTGGAGAAGGTGGAGGTGGATAGCAATAGAGTGGAGGAGAGAGTTTTGAAGAAGAGGAGGAAGGTGGGACCTGTGGATCATCAGTTAGTTTTGGGGGCATTGTCAAGGGCTTTAGAAGTGACTGAACTAGGATACTTGGATATGACAGATAAGGTACTTGATACAAATCCAGAGTTGGCATTGATGGGTTCATGCTTATTGGTTGTACTAATGAGAGACGAGGATGTCTATGTGATGAATGTTGGTGATAGCAGGGCCATTGTGGCTCAATATGAGCCTCAAGGTGTTGGCTCTAGTGTGGATGATAACAGGTCGAGCATGGAGGGGATAGTTGAGTGTCCTGGTCAGGCAATGAAATTAACTGCTTTACAACTATCAACTGATCATAGCACAAGCATGGAAGAAGTAAGTCTTAAATCCTTGGGAATGCTTGATAAAAAACTGCTCTTGAGGAGTTAGTGTTGATTGGTTTTTTTCATCTTTTTACGACAAGTTAAAATCGAACTTCTAATGGTTAATTATCTTATTGATTCTTGTTGCATGCACAGTGGCCTGCCAAATTTAGCTAGAAGTAGTATTTGGCCTTGGTAGCTTGGGCTGCTACTGACTAGAACCTTGTTTTGTCAAACACAGTGGTTCATATCCTGCTTCTATGCTAGAATACCTTCTTTGACAACTAATATTGAACTTCCTAAAGATACTTATTTTATTTAAAGTTCTAGATAAGATCTAAATGTTACAGAATAGAGGTTTGAATGGAAATGACAGAGGAAAGAGTCTAGGGACTTAATGCTGGTTGTGAATTTGGAACTTAGTGTAATGATTGTCTGATAGCGTCCAAAAATTATGCGTTACTTTTTTTTTTTGACATTCATGCAGTTTCTTTTCTTTCCCATTTTTTGAAAGCATTCGAGATGCTCTCTTATCTACTTTGCACAGTGATTATCGCTGTATTAGATTTATATCTTTTTACTTGCGATGAATATTTTGTCCTAGATTTGATACAACTTTTGCTCTACATTGGCTTATGTTGTTAAATATGTTCAAAGAAAAGAACTGAAGGATTAGGCTTAATAAATGTTTAGTCCTTAGAGAAGGGGTCGTCAGTGAATAAGAATAATTTCCTCTACAGGCATGCATGATAGTTGGATTTGGCTGAGAATGGATAATAGAGAGGTTGTCTTTTCTCATAGTTGAATACCTCAGCCTGCAAGAAACAATTGCCTCCAGATCCTATATCATGTAGACGATCATAATTACCATCTTTATATGTCACATATGAACATTCCTGATACTCTACATTTTGCCCCTCTTGACTTATTAAGGACAAATGCATATGCCTATGAGAGAATGATATGAAATCGATGATTATCTTGCCCAGAAAAATTAAATATTCTAAGACTCTCTTGCATAATCTAAGGCCTCAGACTGGAAGCATGAAGGTTTATGACATTCATTTACATCTCAATTACATAAATGAGACATTGCTCTTTCGTTATGTTGGCATCGTTCTTGAAGTGTTCCCTTCTTGTCTTTGAGTCCCATGGCATCTTTTTATCTGTGGATCTGTTTCCTGCATCAGATTTGCTTATGGTAATGATGATAAGTTGAAAATTTGCAGGAAATCATAAGAATAAAGAATGAACACCCTGATGATAGCCAATGTATTGTAAATGATAGGGTGAAAGGCCGTTTGAAGGTTACTCGAGCATTTGGTGCAGGATTCCTTAAACAGGTTTTGTGTTTTAAACCTATTGCTAATGTGTTTTAAAAGAATTTGCTATCAAAATTTATTTATTTGATGTTAAAATGATCAAGGAAAAAGGAGGCATATGTTTTACGTTCTAATTTAAGACATTCTCGCTGAAGAAGCATTATTTCTTTTGTTTGTGGAATCCAATTTAAAATGTACACACTGACGTTCAAGTAATCTTCTCATCATTGTTTCTCTTTCTGATTCAGTTTGGTCGTATTATGAAATATGCTTTGGGTATTTTCAAAACAAATCCTGTTGCGTTAAATATGCTTTCTCCCTACTCTTCAGATATACACAATAATGTTCAACATATGATTAGCTAAGTATAAATGAAATGTGAAACTTTTGTTGGCTAGATTATGAGAATGGATATCTAGGTTGGTTAGATGCTATAACTGCAAATATATGGAATTGCTTTATTTCTAGGCTTGTAAATTTTGTACTGATTGTCACTTGCTAGAGACAGATGTGCAGTGGTCTTAAGGTTCTTACAAACAATGGTGCAAAGGGGTAGTTTTTAGCTGAACATTGTTAGAGTTTTTCTAGCGGCAGAAAATAAGGAAGCATCCACCTGCTTTTCCACAGACAATAACTTGTGTGATGGTATATTCGTGGTTTTGCAGCCTAAGTGGAATGATGTACTGCTGGAGATGTTCAGGAATGAATATATTGGAACTGCTCCATACTTAAGCTGCTCACCTTCTCTTTGTCACCATCAATTATGTCCAAGGGATCAGTTTTTGGTCCTTTCATCTGATGGTTTGTATCAGTATTTGACTAATCAAGAGGTGGTCTCTCATGTTGAGAGTTTCATGGAGAAATTTCCCGATGGAGACCCTGCACAGCACCTGATAAAGGAGCTTCTTTCTCGTGCAGCCAAGAAAGCTGGTAATCTTTGCTCTCTTCTTGATTTAGATACACTCAGATTTTGATTGAATTTCTTGATTTACATACACTCTCAATTTCAGTAGTAGCCTAGTAGGAAGTTGTATGATGCCTACCAAATGCAGAAAATCAAATTTTAGTTACCGCTCTGGAGGCTTTTAATGCATGTTCTGATGTGTGAAAGGGAGCTATAATTTCTGAAAAAGCTAACATCAATCTTTTCTTTGCTGAACTACCATCTGATGTGTTTAACTTGTCATAATATGGTTATTTATTTATTGTCTGTCGGAAGTTATTTTTACACCTCAGAATGAAGCTCAAGGGGCTTCAAACTCGTGCCCAAATTTTTTTTCTGTTCTCTTGATTTCCTATTGGGTTTGAGCTATATACCTAGCGTTTGATTGTAAATATGGTTGGAACTTACCACTGGCTTCAGCTAAGATTTACAAATTCTGTTACGTCTATGTTTGATCATTTTCTTGAATTATTTAGTTGATTCTTATACTGTTGCTGTGATCTATAATTTCTGTTGCTTGTCTGAAGGGATGGATTTCCATGAATTACTGGACATCCCACAAGGTGACAGGAGAAAGTATCATGACGATGTTACTGTTATGGTGATATCACTTGAAGGAAGAATCTGGAAGTCATCAGGAAAATACCTTTAACCACAGCAGACAATATCTGAATTAGTGGAGCTTCCTGTTACAAGTGGAAAGCTGTTCCATTTCTGAATCACAATTTCCTGCAAGCAGCTGTTGTATTCTGTCACTGCTCCACACTTCAGGAGTCATCTTTTCTCAGGTTGAGATATCATTTAACAGGGTTAAATCAGATGATACTGGCAGAGACTAATGCTAGTAGTTAGTCATGAATAGTTAAGTAGAAGTGAGGATAGAGAAAATGAGAGAGGTTGCGATTGGAGGGCGGGGGATTGCAGAAATCCAGAGATTGGGATATTTTTAGAAAAGCTCTTTAGCAATTGAAGAAGCAAAAGAAGAAAAATGAAGTATTTTGTTTCCTTTCCTTTAAACTTGTGTTTTTCCTTATTTATATATAGGTGGAGTCTCTCTCCCTAGATAGGTGCCTTCTTTTCTTACCTTTTCAACTTAAAAGCCAAAAGGGTGGGATAGTGTCTGTAATTTTTAGTGGGGGTATACTGAACTTTAGCATTTCCTGGTCAAAGATGAGCTCTTGTAATTTTGAAGGTGGATTTCCACCAATGCGATCTAAAGGAATTTTCATTTTGCAATTCTTGTAACTTTGCTTTCGCCTATTTAAGCCAGTAGTTTGATTGTACAAGTTAGTTATTGCAGAATTTGACAATAAACCATTACTGACACCAAAACTTCACTTGCCTTTTATTATCACGTTCAAAAACAAGAACCACATACCCCCTTTTACTTGCTAGCAAAACTATGAAGAGACTTTCCTAAGCAAAATGGCCATATAAGAGAACTTATTGTCTGCGTATTAAAATAAGACTACAAGTTACAAAGTGCTTCAATGAGACTGGGTAAAGCATTCTGTTTAAGAGCCAAAAAGAAAATCTCAATACTGGAGAAGCAAAACACAAGTTAATTCTTATAAGTTGAGCAAAGAAAATGTTCTTTATAGATCAACAGCACAAGGTTGTGTAATTATTTTGTCTTCATTTTCATGGTGAGACAGCAGATGGAATCCTCGATTGTACCCAATTTACTAAATCTTCACGGTTTGCCACAAAAGAACCAGCTCTATTCTCACTGTGTCTGAAAGGTGCTGCAAGACCTTTCACATGGGAAGCAAAAGCATTGGCTAGTCCTTGAGAGAACTTGTGTGTTCCTGCACCAGTGTGAGCGGAAAATAATTCTGGCAATGCCTCGTTACGCTGAACAAATTTAGCCAAGGTTCCCAACCACTCTTCTAGTGCAGTGTGTGCTGCACCAACGGACAGTGAGCGAACATCCAGGCTCCACTCATCTGCAGTTCTGTGGTGCAAATCTGGGTATAACCCATAAAGGGTCCCCAGATACAGCAATTCATGTGCTCTTCCATGAAGATTCCTACTTCTACATATATCAATTAAGCAATTACAGAAGGGTCTTCGTGCCTCAACTACAGTGTTACTGATTACATCTCTAAACTCTGATTTAAGAGTCTCAAAGTTGGTTTGCTCTTCTTCAACCAACTTCAAAAGGGCAACTAGTTTAGAATTTGCTTTCTGCAGACAAGAAAGAACCTTAGAGGCATCTGAAATTCGTTCACATAGTGATACCACAGAAAGCAAGGAACCACAGAGCCTGTCGTCTGGCTTAACCCCTTTATTTACTGAAAGATCAAAGACTCTAACCAAATCATCAATTCTCTTAGCCTTACCTAAGCACTGTATCAAACAGGTGCAGCCCATCACATTGAGATCAATCGCCCTCTCAGACATCTCATCAAATAACAGCATTGCCTTATCAGCTTTCCCTCCGCTACCATAAATGTTTAGCATTGCTGTATAACTCCAACTATCTGGTCTACAATGTTCTGATCCTTTCATATCTTCGAACAATCTCTCAGCCTCCTCCTCCAGGCCAAGATCTGCGCACATATTCAGCAATGTATTATACAAGATAAAATCCATTGGCCACTTGTTTGACCTCATCTTTTCCCATAATTCCATTGCATCCTTAGACCATCTAGCCTTCCCATAAACCTTGACAACAGCAGTTAAGGTCTTCTCATCAGGAGTTAAGCCAGAATCCAACATCTCCTCAAATAAGCTTCTTGCCATGCCAGGCTTCCCTGCTTTGCCTGTTGCTTCTATCAAGGTATTATAGACAATGACATTTGGCTGCACTCCTAAAGCCTTCATTTCTTGCAGAACATATCTGACACCATCGTAGTCCCCAGATTCACCAAACATCTTTGCCAATATAGAGTATGTAACAGCGTCGGGTTTCCATCCACTAGCTATCCCTCTTTCATACAAACTCAAAGCCTCTTCAACCTTGCCCAGTTTACCATAAACATCTAAGATAGCGGAATATGTAACTTCATCTGGCATCAAACCAGTTTTATACATTCTCTCAAACCACTCTACAGCTTTATTAAACTTATTGCATCTTTTCGCACAAGTAATAATTGTAGAATAAGTAATGTTATCAAGCTCAATTTCATTGCTTACCATCTCATTTGCAAGTTCTTCAATGAGCTCAAATTGCCTACCAAACCTCAAAGACTTCATTGTGATATTGTAGAATATAGTTTCCAGAGGAAACAACTTGTGGGTTTTGATCCACTTGAAGAAAAGATGAGTCTTTTGCCAGGGCTTCAAGCTATTGAGTATCAAGAGAGCATTTTCTCGGGTTACTGGATATGGGATTTGTTCCAGAACTGACATAAAAGAACTTTCACTATAATCACTATCATTAAGCTTCCGAGCAAAGCGTTTGAAATCTCTAACATCAGGATTATGAGAAAAATGAGATCTTTTTTGTCTTTGTAATGAAAGCACATACCTCCTGGGTTTAGTGGGGTTTATCCATATAGATTTAGGTTTGGACAAGAGTTGAGCGTGGTAGTCATTGGTCGTGGATAAGGTGGTCGAAGAGAGAGGCTTGAGTTGGTCGGACAAAGAGGGGCTATTGGGATTTGGTGATTCAAACAGAGTCTGGGATTCGTTTGAAGAAGATTTGGACGAGTTGCAAGTAATGTTTAGTCTCCTATTTTTTGATTTTTGCCTAGTAGTGATAGAAGGGTTTCTCTTTGTATCAGCTTGTGGGACTAAAAAGTGGACGTCTAGAAGGGTGGATAGACTAGCAGCCATGACTGAGTAGAAGGGTGTGAGAGTGAGAGAGGCGAGGAAGGAGAGGGAGGAGTTAGGCTAAAGAGGTATGTCATGTATGTGTTCTGCTTTAGATACTTTCACTAACCTTATCTGCATCCAAAGTCCACACAACAAAATTAAATGAGAGTTAGAATTTACCGTTTCGTTATATCCAGATGTTTAATTAAATATTATATGATGAAAATTTTAACGAATATTTGACTCCATTGTTAACGTTAAAAAAAAAAGACAGCAGAGACTTAACGTGATTAAAAATAGTAATATTTACTTTTAAAATGGGCTCAAGTTTTATTGTGGGACCTATTCATACTTTAAAATTCTTGACATCGTATTCCAAGCAGTGATTGATCCGG
Source organism: Erythroxylum acuminatum (assembly GCA_026284645.1). Classification (NCBI taxonomy): domain Eukaryota; kingdom Viridiplantae; phylum Streptophyta; class Magnoliopsida; order Malpighiales; family Erythroxylaceae; genus Erythroxylum; species Erythroxylum acuminatum. The sequence continues at coordinate 11,788,409 of JANKOD010000005.1, read as the reverse complement.
ATGGTAAGATCTCTAGTAATTGCTTCAGTTTAATTGTAGGTAGTTGCAAAACCGAAGGTAAAGATTTCGTATGAAATATTAGCAGTTTAATATTTAGAAATACATACCTTTTTGGCATTGGTTGGTGGAGTGATTGCAATGTTAGCACATTTTTTTCCTTCTCATCTACAATGAATAAGTTAGAATTTTGCAAAGTGTTTTTCTGTCAACTCAGGGAATGAATGAGTTCTAACTCATCTTTACCTTCCATATCAAAGACTTTTTGAGATAAACATCAATCGATAAAATAGAATTAACATCACTAGGGTACCTCGTAGCTTCAAAAATATTAAAGCGAACTTTTTCACCATCAAATTCAGTATTCAATATTCCTGCATATACATCAATCTTTGTCTTTGATGTTTTCAAGAATGGTCGACCCAAAAGAATTGGTGTATAATTAGACGAAGGTTCTCCCTCCATGTTCAGTATATAAAAGTCAGCTGGGAAAAACACTTCGTTAACTTGCACTAAGACATCCTCTATAACCCCTTCAGGATAAGCGTTAGATTTATCTACCAATTGAATTGTAACAAGCATTTCTTTCAAAGATTCCAAATTCAATGAAGTGTAAATAAAATATGACATGACATTAATTGAAGCTCCTAAATCTAACATTGCTTCTTCAAATCTAGTATTACCTATTTTGCAGGGAATTATAAACGTACATAGATCCTTAAACTTTGGGGGAAGGTTTCTTTGAATGACTGCGGACACATTTTCTCCCGCACTTACTTTTTCGTCTCCTTTCAATTTCCTTTTAGATGTGCATAATTCCTTGAGAAATTTGGCATATGGTGGAACTTGTTTAGTGGAATCAATTAAAGGTATGTTCACCTCTACCTTTTTGAACATTTCCAAAGTCTCCTTATCTTGCTCCTCTTTCTTCGATTTAGCAAACTTTCTAGGAAAAGGAAGTACAGTATTAGTAAAATTTTTAATTACAAGAGATTGAGAATTTAACTTAGTTCCCATTTCAACTTCTTTTGGAGGCACTTTAAGTTAGCCTCTATTTCTTTACCACTTCTCAAGGTTAGAACACTTGTATTCTCTTTCGGGTTTACAATAGTTTGAGAAGGAAGTTTCTAATTTTCCATTTAGCTCACAATAGTAGCTATATGACTCAATTGATTCTCTAGATTATGAATGCTAGCTCTTATTTGTTGTTGGAATTGTTTGCCTTCATTTTGAAGCTGAGTGGTATTTTGAGTCAATGTTTTCATCATGTCTTCCAGTAAAGATACAAAGCTTGATGGTTGAGCTTGTCTTTGATATGGTTGTTGGCAGGACCCTTGTTCTTGTCTTTGCTGCCCATAATTGTTGAATGGAGGATTCTTCCATCTTGAATTGTGTGCACAGGGGTAGCTAGGATTATACTTGTTGGACCCCGAACTTTTGGTGAAAATTAGAAATATGAAAAGTTTGACTTTTGAAGAGAAGATGTTTGACTTAAGA
>JANKOD010000005.1:11744613-11755247 GCA_026284645.1 Erythroxylum acuminatum | reverse complement strand
ACCTCGGATTTTCCATACAACAAAGTAGTTGTCAAATGATCATAATCATCAGGCAATGAATTTAACAAACATAGTGCTTTATCCTCATCAGGAATTTTCACATCAAGGTTTGCTAAATCAGCAAGTATGTTATTATAATCATTTAGGTGTTCATGCATAGAAATCCCTGGACGATACTGAAATCGGAAAAGTCGCTTCTTAAAAAACAGCCGATTTTCTGCGCTCTTGTTCATATACTTTTCTTCCAATTTTGTCCATAACTCCTTAGCAGAAGTTTCCTTCATATAAGGATATTTCAACTCCTTATCAAGGAATGATCGAATAGAGGCAGAAGCATGAAGATTAATTCGCGTCCAGTGCTTGTCATCCATATCTTCGGGTTTATCTTCCAGAACCATATCCAACTCTTGTTAATACAATACATCTATAACTTCACACTGCCACATACCAAAATTATTAAAGTCATTAAATTTATCAACCTCTAACCTTGTATTAGCGATTGGATGTCTATTGGATGTAGGTGTCGACGATGATGATATTGACTCTCTCTTAACGGGCTCGTCTTTATTTCCAGCCATCTACTCGTCACTATTCATAAATACGTACTGTTACTGTAGCAGAGGACTGTAGCAATGGCACTGTTCGCAGGTACTGTAGCACCGGCATTGTTCGCGGGAACTGTAACACCGGCACTATTCACTGACACTTTTCACCGACACTATTCATTGATAGATTTTCACTCCTACAACACCCCAATCGAAAAAACTGGAGCTCTGATACTACATGTTGTGCGGAAACGTTAATAAATTCGGAGTGAAAATAAAATAACAACAAGAACACCAAGATTTTTATACTGGTATGTCCAGTTTGGAGACGACTGAGTATTTCACCATAATTAATGAAAGCATACAATAGTGTTTATCACTCAATTTTTTAAGAGACCCAAATTAACTCAAGCTCACACACTACTATTAGAAAAGAGAAACAAAAAAAATATAAATATCTTTTTTTTCTGTCTCCCTCCAGAACTCTCTCCTTCCTCTCGAAAATTTTGCTCTCTCACTTCTGAAAATTTTTTCTCCTCTCTCACACTACACAACTTCTGCTCTTAGCTCTCTTCTCTCCTTCTTCCTTCATTGATGTTGCTTCTCTTTTATAGAGAAATCAATGGGTGTGAAAGCTAGCTGCACCACCGAAATCCACTGGAAAAATAAGCCACCATTGTTGAGTCAACAATCACCGAAAGCAAGCTTTAATTTCTGACTTTGAGAAGGTAAGATTTTCGACTTTCTTTGAGACAATATTCAACAGTTAGAAGTATAAGGGTATTATAACTTTATTTTTCAATGATGCCTAAGGTCATTAAAGTTTTATTTTTGCTCATCCTCGTATTTTTTGTCATGAGTATGATGCCTGACCTACTCTTGACACTGATGTTAATATATTTCACACTTTTCAATCTTTTAATTAGTACGAGTTTAGTGTCAGTCCCATGTCCTTGTTTAATGTCGATTAACTGATATAATTTTACTATTCACCAAAAATTTAATTCATATTTCACAAATTTCCATCTTGATTTAAATTCTTCAACATCCAACCAATAATCACTCCCTGCCATATAATCTCCTAAGGTTTTCAAGCTATGCAAACAATCAATAATTTGAAGCTATGCTTGAACTTTCTTATAAGTAATGACTTCATCAATATTTTAGCTGTATCTTCTGAAGTGTAAACCTTTTTTTTAAACAAGATCTACAATGTTTCAATCTTATAAAACCCCATAACATTTACCGTAGTATCGATCTATTTATCTTTCTCTTGAATTTCCCTAGTTCCCTAAAAGATAGCTTTATCGATGGTAAAAGCATACAATACTGAATCTTCCTAACCGTATCACCTTAAGTGCATAATTGTCCATTTTCCTCTATCTTTGACTATATCATATTGATTATTTTCTTCTAACATTATTCTAGCTCTTAAACTAGAATTTTTAACTCCTTTAGCATTTGTTATAGGTTGTTCTAATGCTATTTTTACCACCATTAAACTAGTACTACTCATTATTGATCCTAGCACGTTCTTTCCATATGTTTTTCCTAACATATGTCACTCATTTTATATTCTTAAAGGTTTCCCTAGACTTTTAACCAAGTTCATAAAACTTACAAAAATCTACCTTCTCATATTTTTCACCCTTCAATATGCTCTCCTTATGAAAATTTGTCACCTCTCGCTTAATATGATGACCCAACTATATATGCCATATCATGGTATATCATCATTTTGTCATGAGGATTAAGAGATAATTAACAATTCTATTATTATATTTCCTATTAAGACATATATTCCATGCAGTAATTTTACTTCCATCATATTCAATGCACCCTTTGCTACCTAAAACCATCCAGCATCACCAAAAACCTTATACCCTTGCTATTTAGAGCACCCATGGCAATCAATTTTTTCCAGAACTTATAAACATAATAAGCATCCAATGTTTTAATAATTTTGTTCATGCATTTTGATCTATATTAAACTGCTACCTTTGACAGCACACTTTCCATCATCACCGAATCTGATAGCTGCATTCCATGTTTTAAACCATAGAATTAGTTCTTATTGAAAGTTATATGACAAGACACATTAGCGTATATCACCCATCAATTTTTGGAATCAAAACTACTCATAGTTAAAGCATGATTACAACCCAAGGGGTGTGGTTGAGTGGAAGGGATTCATCCATCCTTAACCAATGGTTAGGGGTTCGATCCTTGGCTTTGGATATAGAGCAGCCTTAAATCCTTGGGTCAGTTATCCTACCTTATGAGGTGCCTACAATCTAACGAGGGGATTAGTTATTGGGTCTGCCGGTAGATACCCTGGTCTAGACAAAAAAAAGCATGACTACCTATTCCATCCTCTTCATCATAAGTTTTGTAGACTATAACACTACTTACTTTTCCATCTATTTCCTTTTTCTTGTTTCCCTTCTCTCATTGTGGATAGTCCTTTTTAAAGTGATCTTTTTTTTTAGAGTTAAAGTGTTGAACATCTTTTTGCCTTAGATTTAGATCATAACTTACTCATATTTCTGTTATTCCTTTCTTTGTCCCTTCCTTTGCTAATAACTAGATCCATATTCATATATGTTAGAGACACTTTTTATTCAATTCTTTGGATTGCATAGCATCATTGACATGAATAATCTCTCTATACAACATGATACTAAGAAAAAAATTCATATACATTAGGTAGGGAACACAAAAGGCTTAGGACTTGATCTTAATCCTTAATTTTAACCCTCACACCTTATAGATCTAAGTTGGTTTCATTAAAATTATCAATGTGATCTTTTACGTATGTACTTCTTGTGATCTTCTAAGTATACAAACATTGCCTTTAATATAAGTGATTCATAACTTATTTCTTTTGATGCTTACCTTTAAATCATTTCCAAAATAAAGTAGTGATTATTTTATTAACCACCTCTTTCAAAACCTCATCTCCCAAAATTAGTAGTATTACACCATGCATCTCTGACAGAATCTCTTCCTTCTTCGATGCTCCCAAATTCTATAGTAGTTTTTCTTCTCCTTCCAACAATGTTGCACATTGTTGTTAAATAAAAACTGCCCTTATCTTTACCTTCCATAAATTGAAATCAATTAATCTATTAAATTTCTCAATATCGAACTTGTGAAGAGGCATCTTGACAAGAAACTTTAGGCTTTGATACTAAAATTTGAGATAATACTTGCTTTGATACTTATTATTGCACAAATTAAAAGCTATATAAGAAGGAAATAAATGAAGATAAAATATAAAATTTATGTAGTTCAGCCAATATATGACCTATGTTCATGGTTAAGGAGATAAACTTCTTTTATTACTGTGAGAAAGACAATATAAAGAGAATATTATAACAACAACCTTTATAACAACCTTCATAAGCACACACCTACATAAAACCTAATAAAGGTATATATATATTAGAGTTATATGTAAGAAGTCAAATGATAATGTAACTCTATTTTTCATATATGCCCAAGGTTAATGAAAGTATATTTCTATAGAAGTGTAAGGTATGTTAAATTTTATTTTCACTCATCCTTAAAATTTTGTATCATAAGTTCGGTGCCTGACCTAATCTTGACACGTCCATTGGTCTGCTTCTAATTTCTTAACGTTTCTGACAAGCACTCGTCCAAAACCAATCCTATATCCTTGTTCAACATCAATTAGCTTTTGTAATTTTACAAGTTAAAAAATAAAGCTTATCTTACACATAGTATGTTAATGTACATCACAAAAGTATTGTTAAATGATATAGTATTAAGAAATATTAAAGAGAATAAGAAAGTCACAAATTTAGATTTAGGATAGTATGTTTCTTATTAGACTTAAGTATGCTCTCTAAATTGAACTTGACATTTAAATCCAATATTAAATAACTTTTAGTTAGTAAAGATCAAACTTTTACATCCATTTTCAAGAGTCTTATAAGAGCTTACATAAAGCTTGCAAACTAGCCCTCGAAATCATTACCGTATTATTCTTATAAAAGCATTTATTTATTTCAATTTTATTATATTTCAGAATCTACAATAATATCTTCTGAATCATTGTTTAAATCTTCAATTCTCATCTTTTTATTTCTAAACTAAAAGATCCTATTTATAATTTCTAATAAAATAATTATTGCTCAGGTTATTTCTTTTTGTATTTGAACGAATATGATTATTATAAAATTATTTGCAAACAATTTGTCACTGAATCCAGTCAATTGTTTGATGGAAAAAGTTTTATGGCCATCATTTGGTGGTCATCAGTGGCCATACTATCATAGTAAAAAAAAGAATGACAATTTTTTATTTAGTAATGATGACTACTAATGGCATACAGAATGATGCCCATATAGTTATGTCCTTTTCTGAGTAGCGAGATTCAGAATGTTCCATACTTGGCTTGGTTGGAGATAGCTCTAGTTAATCGTTCCTCTCTCTTTTTGTTTTCATCTCTTAGTTAAATTCCTTACCCAATTAATTGTTTTGGAACTTCTAAAAACTCCATCTTTACCTGTCAAAGTGTGAATCTCTACACTCTATGCCTTTTATAATCAATTTATGTCATATTAATTTTTTGTAATTTTTATATTGTCTTTTGATCATGAACAATATTTTATTACAATTATTTTTCTCTACATCAATAAATAAACATATTAGTAACAAGTAGTTTGTTATTAAAATATTTTATTCAATAATATCTCTCTTTTATAAGTGTTGTGATATTTAACTTAATGATTGACTAAGGGGGTGTTTGTTTCCATTTTTATTTTTGATTTTCTGTTTTTGTTTTCAAATTCAGTAAAAAATCTTGTATGTTTGAGTTTTAAGTTTTAGTTTCTTCCTATTTTCAAAAATTATGAAAACTGTAAAAAGTAGTTTTTGTTTCCTATTTTTTTTCATAATATGATTTATTATCATTTAAATATATATTATTTAATTATTTAATTTTAATAAAAAAGTATGAATTATTTAATTCAATATTATATTTATATATTTAATAAATTAAAATTAATTATCAATAAAATTATGAATAATTTATTTTTATTTAATTTTATAATTAAATTTAAAATATATAAATATTCAAATAAAATTTGATTTAATAATTAAAATATATTTCAAATAAATATTTATTTATAAATAAAATTTTAAATTATTTATTTTATTAAAATATCATAATTTTATTAATAATTTGTTAATAAATATCATATAAGAAATTAAATAAATTTATTTAATTAAAAATAATTTATCTTTAAGTTTTATCTAAACTGTAATTATTACTGGTGATAAAAGTACAACTACATTAACAGTAACATCCAAACAGGTTTTTTTATTTAAAAGAAAAATAGAAATAAAGAATTCAAAACGGAAACTGAAAATTACAACAGAAAAATAGAAGTAGAATCAAACGACTCCTAAGTTTAATATTTTACCTTGTCAAATTCTTAGTTAAATAAACTTTGAATTTCACTATTCACACTTATGGTAGACAGAGAATCTCTAGCTTCTTTTCACAAGTTGCATGCTGTGCATGGTGCTTCTTTTTGGCTTTCACCGGACCTTGCCTTTGGTACTTCTCGCTGCTTCAAGCCATCCTTCTAATCTCGCTTTCAACCTCTTTTGTAACTTACTTCCATCATTCTAGCTTTTTCTTTACAATTTATTGAGTCCACTAGGCTTGCGCACCTTTTGTCTTTGTTTTCTTTCCTGTCACCTTCCTCCCTACTTCCTATTTCTAAGGATGAAGGAGATGGCCCAAACCCAACAACGCCAGAGCTGGGACATACGTTGTATTTATCGCTATTTTGAGGCTTAGAGCGTTCAACTGCCACCTCCAACCCCATCACCACCTCCATCGCCATAAACCTTATTCTAAACCCTTTCTTTCTTTTTAAATCTAGTCTTTATTTTTATTTTTATGTCTTTATGTGTGTTTGTTATCACCTTCTCACATTGATGACAATATGTTGTTCAAGTGTGGGGAGGGTTATGTGTTTCTTTGAATGTGAATTTTGCATATTATAGTTGTTAGGTTGCATTCTGTGAATGTGTGAGTGGCTTAGATGAATTGAAATTGATTTAATTTTAAACATGGTCTATTAGGTTGTAGAGAATTATTAACTGGCAGAATTAGTGAACTAGGGTTCTTTGATTAAATATACTACTTAATTAGGATTTAATGTTTAAGTATAGCCCTCTAAATTGTCACATTTATTCATAATTTGAGGCCTTTTAACCTAAGTAGCTTTGCTAGTATTTTTTTCATAAAAACGAGTAGCTAAAGCAACAAGATAGGCAATAAAAAAGGTTGTTATTTCTAAAATAAGCAACTATTCTGCTAGCCTTCAGGTTATGAATAGAGCTAGTAGCCAGTTGAGAATGTGATATAGTTGAGTAACCGGATCGCGTATGGAGGCTAGAATGACATTCCAACTAAGCAGCTTAATAAAATATGATTTCGTTGAGGAGTTGGATCGACATTTATTACCAATGTTTGCTTCCGCGTAAAAAGACTAAGTCCATGTTCATAAAAAGTTAATAAAAATAAAATTGTATTTTCAAATAAAACCTACTGAACTTGTAATGGTTTAACTTTTCAATAGTTACAGAGTTGGACGACCAAAGAATTTTTAATGAGTGTGTGCAATTGAGAAGGATAAAAAATTTAATAATTGAGTCTGGATTAATATGTATATTTAGTTCAGAGCCCCAAGACATGGATTTTGCATGTTAATGATTTGAAATGACTTGAATGATTGTGTTTTAAATTAAATTTATTTCATGAAGTTGAAGCTATTGTCTCATTACTGCAATTGTGTGCTGTGTGAATTAGTATGTGTTTGTTGTTTTGTTTGCTTGAGGACAAGCAAACATTTAAGTGTAGGGATGTTGATAAGTTTGAAATGCATTGTGTTTTAGGGTATAGTTTGATACGTATTTATCTGTTTATTCGATTATTTAGTATGTATTTTTGGTAGAATTGTGTTAGATTGTGAATTTTTTGTGTCTAAGTGTTTTTATGGGTTAGTACAAGCATTTGAGCTTAATTATTATGTCTTTCAGGTACCTTGATGTGTTTGTTGGTGTTTCATTTCAACAGCGAAGAGTGGAGAAGTTTCAGAGAGACTTAGACCAAAACAACGACCCACGATTGTGGCCTATCTACCATGATCATGTCAGAAGTATAAGACTTGGCCCACGATCGTGGCCTGCCTACCTTGATCGTGATAGAAAGCATATAAGTGGCTCATGATTGTGGCCTGTGTCGGGCATACGCCCAAACACACAGAAAAGTGGAGTTTTGAGGAATTTTTTAGACCTTTTGACTCTAAAAAAGACCTGGGGCTACCCAAAACACATTAAGTATCTAAATAATATGACAAAATAGAGGAAAAGCTTCTTTGGCATCAGCCACCATCACGAAACCCCCGAGAGAGTTCATCGAGAGATTGAGAAAGAGATGAAGGATGAGAGATGTGGAGAAAAAGCCTACACGAAGTACTTCCTAGAATAAGAGGTTTCCCGTCGTTACTACCTCCATCATCCGTTTGGATCTATTTTCCAGTATATTTCCATTTTTATCTATGTATAGAATTGGAATAGCTATTGAGATAGGATTTATGAATGTTGAGGATTGTTTAAACTCACCTTCGGGTTATTTTTATCTTTGATTCAATAAAAATCTGATTGTTTATATGAATTGGATTCATTGTGATTAATTTCTACATTTTCATAAATCAGTAATAGACTGAGAGGGTGAATAAATGAAAAATAATTAAATTGGGCTAATGAGAGTTAGGTTATTTAATAAGAATGAGAAATCAATCAAATTGGTAATTGTGTGAGGAGATATCTCACATAGGTTCCGATAGTCTAGTGGAAAAATTCAAATCTAATTAGGGTTTAGATAAATTGTGAATTGAGAAGTTGCAATTTTCCATAATTTGATTAGGGTTTATAATTTAAGGCTTTTGGTTATAACTCGAGAGAGAGTAGCCAACCCTAGGATAGTCCAAGACCAATAATTCGACATATAGGTTAGAGTTAAAGATAGGTAAAAATTTCCCCTTTCTCTCAATTGGTAGTTCCTTAGGTTGATTATAGGTGTGTGCATTGCAATTTACTAATTTGTTAATATTTCGTGATTTATTCTTGAGTTGAATTGGTTGATTGAATTGCGTTATTGTTTTAGCTTAGTTACAGTTAAATTTTTGCAATTTATTTCAGCCTTAGAGTTTAGGATTAGATTAATCCTCCTCATGGGGTCGATACCTTAGATACTACACGAACGACCCATATGCTTGCGGAATATCAAAGTTAATACTACACATATCAAAAAATCGCGATCAATCCATACTAAGGGAATAAGGAATATGTGAATGAAGCTACCCCAGTCCAAGCTAAACTTACATTATTAGAATCAGAAGAAAAAGGAGAGACCAATTTGGATCCTAGCTCTAGCAACCATATAACTAGGAGAAGGAAAGGTAAAACAAAAAAAACACTGATGGATTTCTTAATATGGAACCTGAGATGTATATATTGCCCAAATATATAGACGGACTTAAAGGATATTTTCATGACAAAAAGGCCAAATTTTATTAGTCTCATTGAGACAAAAATAAAAGAAGACTATTATAAAAAGGGTCTTTGGTTTTTACAAAGAGATTAGTATGCTCTGAGCAATCACTCACACTGGTAGAGTAATTGTGGCTTTTAACCCTTTTAAATTACATTTATTGAATTAGAGTTTTTTAGATCAATTTGTACATTGTGATTTGGTACAAAAGTACACAAAAATGATAATAGAAATCATTGTTATTTATGTTATTAACTAGGAATTTCAAAGTAATAGCCTATGGATTAACTTGCAAATGATTGGAGTCAATGAGAATTCCCTTAGTTGTTAGCAGGAGATCACAACTAGACTATAAAACAATCTAAGACAGAAAGCAGTAGGAGGCAAGGGCATTTTAGATATCATGAACTAATCAACCTCACTACTTCCCTAGGGCTAATGGACCTAATATTCACTATCTCTTTATACATTTGGAGTAGCCATCAAATATGGAGAGAGGCTCATCCAGAGAAAGCTGGACAGATTCCTTGTCAATGACCTGTGGTTTAATTCACTTACAACAGTAATAATCATTTTGACACCCCAATAATCTCTGACCATTCCCCAATTGAAATTATGATTAACTCACAAAAGGGTAAGGGGAGGGTTTCCTTGATGTTCTTTATCTTTCTCCTTCAACATCCTCTTTTTGGTCAAGTAATTGGAAAAGGCTTAAATACTGATTGAAAAGGCACTTATGGATATAAATGCATGATCAATTTAAAGGTCATCAAAGATGAATGCAAGAAACTTCTGAAGAATAGTCCAAACCCCCATAGTTTGATAAAATACAAACACTAAGGCTTTAATCTCAACTTAGAATGCTCTCTTTGCTAATCCACATGATCCTAACTTGAGAACCAAAGAAGATGTAAAGCTGAAAAGATATTATTAGACTTTGCAAGCTTGCAACTTATAGTTGAGACAAAAGTCTAGAATATTATGGTTGAGGGAAGGGGAAAATAATTTTTAACTTATTTTATAACATTGTTTAGGGAAGAAAAAATAAGGGAATAATTCTTTCCCTAAAATATTCCAATGGTGAGGTGGTCAATAATTAGGCCAAGATTAAGGAAATGACTTGGGATCACTTTTATAACATCCTTGGTAAAGCAAGGAGGTTATAAACCTGCCTGTTATCATTATCAACTCTCTCCAGGTGCTTATTCACTTTCCTATACTGAGACATAATCAAGTTTACAATTGATTGTCATAAGTATGTGGTTTGGGTGGGCCCGCACCTTTTAGGTTTTGTCCCCTTTGGTTCAGCGAGTTGAACTACAACGGTGAACCCTGTGGGTGTCTGGGGCTCGAACTCGAGACCTCAGGGTTTTGTTGGGTGCAAGACCCACGCCTCTCACCACTTGGGCGTTCCATGCCAACAAAACCCCTTGATCCTGGGTTCGACTCGCAACTCACCCAGCAAGGGGACAATTCCTTCTTGGCGGTGAGAG
>JANKOD010000005.1:11699721-11714274 GCA_026284645.1 Erythroxylum acuminatum | reverse complement strand
AAATCCTCAATTTATTCCAACCAAATTAAAAATTATCAAACTAAAACCTCAAAATAATTTAAACATGCCTCAAAATACTTTAACCATACTTATTGATTATGAAAAAGGAATCGAGCCCCAACATCCATGGTGTTTTCTTCAAAATCAAATGATGAAATAATATCATGGAATTTCAAATACCGCTGTTTCAATCCATATATGGATCTTTTAAGCTTGCAAACTAAATGCTCACCATTAGTAGAGGAAAATCCTTATGGTTGTTCCATGTAAACCTCATTAGTAGAGGAAAATCCTTATGGTTGTTCCATGTAAACCTCTTCCTCTAGGTCGCCATTTAAGAAAGTCATTTTCACATCCATTTGATGCAATTCTGAATCAAAGTGAGCAACCAGTGCTAAAATTATACGAAGCAAATCCTTTTTAGACACAAGAGAAAAATGTATTTGCGTAATCAATTTCTTCCTTTTGAGTGAATCCTTTAGTAACGAGTCTTGCTTTATATCTTTTAATGTTGCCTAATAAGTATTTCTTTGTCTTAAATACCCATTTGCAACCTATGGGTTTTGCTCCTTTAGGCAACTCAACAAGATCCCAAACATCGTTATTCTTCATAGAATTCATTTCTTCCTTCTTAGCATTATACCATAAATTTGATTCATTGCAACTTATGGCTTGTGAAAAGGTTTCAGGATCATTTTCGACTCCTATATTGTAGTCAGATTCTTGTAGATTTAAAACATAATCACTAATAATAGTTGATTTTCTTGTTCTAGTAGATCTCTTTAATGTTGCACCAACATTCTCTTATAGAGTTTGTTGTTCAACTGGTTGCTAAATGGTGTCAGGTAATTCCTGTATATGGATCTACTAGATTATCAACAACTTGTGGAATTTCTTGATTGTCATTTATGTTTACAGTAGGCTGTTGAATTTCAACAGTTAGTTGTACAATGTCTATTTGAACTTGAGGATCGTTGTGAATGACAATCACCTTACTGTTTGAGGTGGAAGGTTTAGTATCCATATGATCATTATAAGAGACTATATCTTGAAATTGATCCCTCCCACTAATCAAGTCATTCTCAAGAACGTTTACATTTTTTGATTCCATAATTATAATGTGATGTGATGGACAATAGATACTATATCCCTTAGACCGTTTGGTATATCCAATGAAATACCCACTTATGGTCCTTGGGTCCAATTTCTTCTCTTGTGGATTATAAATTCTTACTTTAGAAAAACATCCCCAAACGTGTATATTTTGCAAAGCCGATTTCCAACCTTTAAATAACTCAAATGGTGTCTTTGGAACAACCTAAGTTAGTGCCCGGTTTAATATATACACGGTCGTCTTAAGAACTTTAGTCCACAAAGACTTGGGAAGTTTGAAGCTACTTAACATGCTCCGTGCCATGTCCAATAATATTTGATTTTTTCTTTCTACCACACCATTCTGGTCCTACGATCTAGGTATAGTGTATTGGGCTACTATCCCATTTTCTTGAAGATACCTCACAAATGGACCAGGCGTTTATCCACCTTCAATATATCTACTATAACATTCCCCACCTCTATCAGATCTCACAATCTTAATTTGCTTACCGTATTATTTCTCTACTTCTACTTTGAACATTTTAAAAGCATCTAGAGCTTCATTCTTGTTATGAAGCAAGTAGAGATACATATATTGTGAACAATCATCTATAAATGAGATGAAGTATTTCTGACCATAAGAGTTCATATCTGGACTACAAATATCTGTATGTATGATTTATAATATATCTAAACTTCTCTTAGAAACTTTCTTTGATTTGTTAGTTTGCTTTCCCTTTATGCAGTCCGCACAAATATCAAAATCAGTAAAATCCAAAGTACTAAGTACTTTGTCAGTCACCAATCTATTTCATTCATGACATAACGTTTTGTTTCAACATGAACATGTGTTGCATTGTAACAGGTATTATCTTGTAAATTATAACGGAAAAGACCATCAAATAATGTACCATTCCCAACAAATTCATATTTATATTGTAACTTTAAATATTGATCTGAAAAATGAAAGGAATATTCAAACAGTACAAGTCTTGAAATTGAAATCAATTTCCTAAAGAAATTGGGAATATAAAATGTCTTTTCTAGTTTTAAAATAAAACCCAGTACATAAAATTAAATTGCAATCTCAACAGCCTCCACACGTGAACGTATCTTATTTTTGGATAAGATATACTTCTCACTTCCCACTGGCTTCCTTGGGCTTTGCAAATCCTGCAACACAATTGTAATATGGATTGTACAACCAGAATCAATCCACCATGTGTCATGACAAACTTTAGTCATATTAGATTCAAAACAAACTAGAAAGATTATATTACCTTTCTTTTCAAACCATTCCTTATGTTTGATACAATCCTTCTTCATGTGTCCTTTCTTCTTGTAAAAGAATCACTTAGATTCCTTCTTAATGTCAACTTGGATAAGTATTTGACCTTTTCCCTTTGAGTTGGCTTGACTTTTCTTCTTTCCTTAAGCAACCATATGTGCACTTTGCAAACTCTTTCATGTTCCATCGATAATCTCCCTTCCTTTTGCACACACATGGTCATTAATTTATTTATTAACCACTTATCCTTGTGTGTATTTTAAGAGATTTTAAAGGGTCTGTATGGTGGTGGAAGGGTGTTCAAAATGTAATGCATGAGGAAAGAATCAGACATCTTAACCTCTAGTTTCTTTAACTGAGCCGCAATGTCCCTCATCTTCATGGATGAAAACTTCATAATTAGGGTGCTTGTAAGTGCTTTGTCTAAAGTTTCAAACTGGTCATCAACAGCCTTTAGTAAAGCACGAACATTGTCATATTGTTCTACGAAACCACGAATGCCAGCACAAATTTTTGTTTTAATGAACACCACACTTAGCCGATTAGATCGCTCCCAACGTTCATGAAGCACAATTTCAACTGTAGTGCTGGCCTCCGTTACCTTAGGTGGTTTGTTATTCTGGATACCATAATCAATGTCCATCCACCCCAGATGAAGAAGAATTCTCTTCTTCCAAATCTTATAGTTTTCACTCCTTAGTTCGGGAATTTCACAACTTGTATCAGAGAAACAAATAGTTTGAATTGCTGCATAAATTAAACATACATGCTACTTATCAATAAATTAAGGCTAAGAAACTATATATATGTATTACCAATGTAAAACATATCTTAAAAGACATAAATCAAATAACATAAAAATTGCATATGGGCTAAATTTTTAATTCAAACAGATTTATGTTAAACTATATGATAAAATTATCAAATTATACACCAATTTCTAGTACCTGTGGGTAAATTAGAAAAATAGTTAGATATTTCATCATAATTAACTATTCAAATATAATAAAAATTCCTGTAGGATAAAATTTATTATACTAAAATAATTAATTACAATTAAAAGTCTCTAAACATTATGTGATTAATTACATAAATATATAATTAGGGTTATTGTGGGTAAGCCCTAATAATTAATCACTAAAAACTTTTTATCCATGATGTTATTCACAAGGCAAAATATAGATATAATATCCACGGAATAATCTGTTACATGACTAACAATTATTCAAATATAATATCAATGTATAATATATAATGACATCCATCAGTTCAGATGGTTGAGGTTCACCATGCCTTGCCGTGAGGGCGCTGGTTCGAGCCCCAAACATACATATCTAAAACCACATAAAAAGACGCAATAAACACCAACAGATAAAACGATGTAGTCTAGTATCTGGTTTTGATTTCAAAACACATACAAAACGACATAGCTTAATTCGTATGAGTCTTCTTCAATCTCCAGCCGGGTCAAACCGACACAAGTCACTACCCATTGGATGCTCCACAAAACCAGACTAAAAAACACCACAAAGACATATTTTTGAAATGTAGAAACGCTTCTAGAACACTTAATGGAAGATTTCTACCGTTAATCTAAAGAAAAACATCCAAAAACAACTATAAATCGAAAGTTTTTTAATATGAAAAAATTTCCAGAATTTTGAAATTCTTCGAAAACTTCAACAAAATAGAGGTTAACCTTGCTCTGATACCAACTATAAGCACATTCTGACATATATTCAACAATTATATACATTAGAATATACAAATAAAATAAATGCGGAAGAAAACAAAATTACCTCCTGCCATTGTTGTTTGTTCTTGAAGAGCTGCGTTTTTGGAATTCTTCTAGGCTCTCAATTCCTAAATACGATGGTATATGTTAACAGAAGAGAACAAAAGCTTAAGGATCCAAAATCAGAGAAAAAACCTATATGAATGTGCTTCCATCAAGCACAATAAAACTTACCATAAATCAGGAATTGCATACCCATTAAATGCATAAGGTTTCGACCATTACTATAACAAAAATCAGAAAGGTTCTCACATAAAAAAGAATTCATTAGTCATATTTTAAAAGACCTAAATATCGATAGAAAACCAAAATAGCTCGAATCACAATTTAGATTAAAATGACTACTACACATGAAATGTTTTTAGGCAGAAATAAGACTCAATTAAACGTCTTGAAATAAACCTTATCAGGCTTGCCAAAAACAAAAAAGGTTCACCTTATTAGAAGTATCCGTGGATTATGCTTAAGAAGATAAAAGGTATTGTTTGATAATCAATGGATTGCTATAGCTGTTAACTAACTATATCAACGGTTAGCTAACAACGAATTTATATCAACTGATTTGACCTGCGGATAGCTTCGGTTGTTTATTTAAAGATGTAAGGTAAAATTAGCTGTTTAGTATTAGTTAAAATGACGTATAAGGGCACGATTTTAAAATTTTGATAAGGATATGAGTATTATATCTTAATATTTCTTTGAATATTCTCATAAAAATTTAGATTTTAGATATTTAATTTCACAAAAATTAAGTTTATAACTCTAATAAAAAAATAGAACATATAATAATAATAATAAAACAAATATTATTATTACTACTACTTTCTTTCTCTCTATTAATCAAGTCGAAGTTCATTTTTTTAGTACATTAACTTATTAATCAAGTTGATGTTTAGGGTACTAATATTTGGTGAAGGACAAACAATAATAAAAGATGATAACTTAAGTAGTTTTAGTTATAATTATCACAAAAGTGTTTTCAAAAACAGTAAATTGGGTTCAATTCACTAATCTAATCAGTTGATTACTAAATATAATTATCAATAATTTGACATGATAAAATATTCAAATATCTCTTCATCCAAAAAAAAAAGAGGCTAATCTAAATTTCGAATAACTCTTCATCCAAAAAAAAAAAAAGGCTAATCTAAATACCGAGTAAGTCCAATGCCGTACGTCCAATTTGAAAAGCATTTTGCAGAGGGAGTAATGAAAAACAAAAAAGGACCTAATGGATAAAGGCGCTGCTAAGGTTTAAATTGTTATTGATTTTTAACTCACGAATGAAACCACTTTGAAAGACACTGAACACTTCCAATGGACCTTATCTTCTCGTGCAGCTCAGGCACTTCATTACTCTACCGGAGACCCTTACTTCCCCGCCGATTGTCTTCTCACATATCCACTCCTCTTCTACTCAATCCCCCCCTTATCACCAAGTCGCTGGGAATCACCGATAGCTATTCCTCTTCCTCAGTTCCTACACATAAAGTCACTGTCCACGACCGACAACGTGGTCTCGTTCACGAATTCCTCGTCCCTGAGGTAATAATCCTTTGTTTCTTACTTATTACAATTAATTGATTTTACTTTGTGTTCGTGTATATCAAAATTTCCTTTTTTGTGATTTCAAATGCAATTGCAGGATCAGTATATATTGCACACAGCGGAATCACAGAACATCTCTCTTCCATTCGCTTGCAGGCACGGTAATTCGTCTATCTAATCAACATTTCTCTCCTTTTGACTTTTAATAGTAAAACCTCCTTAAAAGAAGCTCTGTTTCTTCCTTTAAATAACTCTAACGCATGAATGACTTCCCATTTTATGCAACTCCAATTGATTTGTTCGTTCTGCTAGTTAACACTCACACATTGGTGTCACCGTTGCCTTATGTTGCAAGATGAAGGTTGTACTTTCATTTGGGGTTTGTGATATTCATGCTAGTGACCAAGATTGAGTTTTGGTTTTCCAAGTGGCCTTTGCTACCTGGAATTCCTTGTTCCTGAAAGTCTCTGTGATTGCAGGTTGTTGCACTAGTTGTGCTGTGCGTGTAAGATCTGGACAAATTAGACAACCAGAAGCACTAGGAATATCGGCTGAATTGAAATCAAAGGCATGCATCCTTACCTTCTCTTCAAATTTGAAACCATTTTTAACCATATAGACCATTTCTATGCAACTTTATAGCTATTTTATTATTTTGCATGTGAATTGTGACCCAAAATGAATAACTAGTCTACATTGGAAGAAGACTGTTGACCATGGTTCTGATTTGCTGGATGGGGCATTGAATAAACTTGAACATTGCCGAGTCAAAGATCTCTTAGTATATATTTATCTATTTGCAGAGATTTAAATGGGCAATGTAAGATGAATACACAAGTTCTTCACATACCCTTTTCTTCATTGATGATTTTGGGAATGAAAGTAGGATGGCCCAGACTTTACATGACCGATTACTCTGCAGCATCTACATATTACTTATCACAATCAAGTTTGGATTAGGAGCTAGATGTCAAAATCTGGCATTTTTCTGACAGTATCTGTTGGCTTCCTCTTTTCAAAAAGTTATTTACATTCCAAACTTTGATTGTAACTATGTTTCATAAGCATCATAAAAGTAATCAGAAATGAAACTAATGGCTCTGTCAATTTTCTTTATCTGCACATTTGCTTACAAGCATAATAGGGAACTTTGTTCATCAGAATTTTCTTCAAACTTAAGGCATTCAAGGAGGAATGAAGTATTTGAAACACAGTAGTTTTCATTCAGAGAATGCGTAAAAATATATAGTTAAGCAAATTAATGTGAGAA
The DNA here is from genome assembly GCA_026284645.1 of Erythroxylum acuminatum. Taxonomy (NCBI): domain Eukaryota; kingdom Viridiplantae; phylum Streptophyta; class Magnoliopsida; order Malpighiales; family Erythroxylaceae; genus Erythroxylum; species Erythroxylum acuminatum. The sequence continues at coordinate 11,707,278 of JANKOD010000005.1, read as the reverse complement.
TTTTTTTAAAAAAAAAGGTGAACCCAAGCATTGAAGGTGCATGCTGTTTCAGAATATTCAACTTATTATTCAGTAAGTTAGGTTGCAGATCAGACAATTATCTCTATTGAATGGACATTCGAGTTAAATGTGTTGTTTCCTTCATTCTTTGATTAATGTAGAAAGTCAAGTTCACGAAATATATGGTGCAGGGGTATGCACTTCTATGTGTGGGTTTCCCTTCTACTGATCTTGAAGTGGAAACACAAGACGAAGATGAGGTATTTGCAAACTTGCACCTTTTGAATTTTTCAGACATTGTTATCTTCCACTCCATGGTTTCAGATTCATGATCTTTTACAATGATCAAAAGAGCAGTAAAGTATGTAATGGCAAGGTTTTATGTGGATCATCGAATGTTTTCAATAGATTCTTTGATGAGAAATAGAGGGGCCAGTGAGGTCTTCATGTGATGAAACTATTTTCGTTCCTAAGAGCTTTTCTTTTGTCATTTAACAAGTGAAACATGGGATCTTTTATGGGCAGGTTTATTGGCTTCAGTTTGGAAGATATTTTGCTCGAGGACCAATTGTAAGTTTGATTTTATCGAAACATGGATTATAAATGCATAGAAATAAAGAAACAGTTAGTGCCCAATGACTGAATGGAAGAGAGAATTTATATTTGTCATGATAACTAATATCTTACCTGACATGTATCCATTTTCCAGGAAAAAGACGACTATGCTTTAGAGTTGGCAATGGCTGATGAGTAAGGAATTGTATAACGAATGACAACTTAGGATCCACGTTGTCTACATTGTGGTCCTGTACTATTAATTGGTTGAGTGTATGTAGAATTACTACTTCAGAATTGATGTTATCGGAAAGTAGAATTATATTGTGATTTGCGGAATCTGTTGTTCTGAAGTTGATTTAACAAAAATTAATTGCTAATTTGTGGCGATATTTGTCAAGTTTGTCAAACAGATAAAAACAGGTAATTGCGGAAGGGCAATACAAAGCAATCAACTGCAGTAAAGCCCATGTTATTGGTCGAGTTAGAAGCTCAGATGCCATGAGAAGAATTAACGTGAGGGTATCCATCAGTTAGCAAAAACTACTGCCTACAAGTTGGCTAATTCACGAGATAGTGGAACATGACTTTAAGTTTACCATTTAGTTGTCGGAGCATGGTCTTTCTATTTTTTGTCGGAAATTAAATTTCATTCCAAAAGAAAATGTGTACAAGGCTAACGCCACCAAAAATTACGAATGTCAAGGCTAAGGAGGCCAATACAAATTCAGTACATGACTTAGAATTTCAGACCTAGTATTCAGTACATGGCATATGTCACGCTTCATCAAGCCCTCGTGCAAACCCAATAGAAAGCCTCCTCCCATTTTGTAGTGTCGTAGATATCCATATAGTGGGAGCTTGTACTATGCAGTCTGCATTTCTCCATGATAGCACTCCGAATGTAGTTTGAAAATTCGCAGTTGATGAACAATTGAAGCTGGGATTTTTGCTTTTTCTTGCAAAGACACGCTGGTTTAAGTCACGGAAATAGTCTCTTTGTAAAAATGCAAACTAAAGTTTACGTGAAAATACAAACTAAAAGTTGCGTACATTATGACTCTCTTCAAACTCCTTCTATGCTGGGTATATTGACTTTTTTTAAGCACCAGATTTGTGAGATGTTAAGGTAATGTAGTTTGTCGGGAGTTCCTACCCTTTTGTTTATATATTAGTCACAGTAAAGACACTTTGGGTAGTGCCTTTTTGTGCCAGACTACACTATGCCACTCCATTCTTTGCAGTCGAGGAATCAAAGAGATTCTGCATGACGCATTGATGAATATGCCATGTTAATGAGATGTCCAAAGGTAACATGTCAGGAGAGTTTTGGTCTGGTTTATAGTTCGGTATTAAATTGTCATAAGGAATTAGCAAGATTGCTCCATCCATTGTCATCGATGATTTCCTTGATTTAGAGTTGTCAAGAAAGTGAGAATTTAAGGAATTTTAGAGGGTTGCTATTGAGGTCTCCACAGATATTTCATGTGTCAAACTACAAGGATGCTTGTTTGCCGTTACCAATCTTATAGAATATGTAATTTGCAATTAGCTCTCTGATGCCTAGAAGTTGCTTCAAAAACTAGGTGTGTGATTTCCTGGTATTTAGTTTTTATAAACTCTCTCTTCTTTAGGTACTAAGAGTATATGCACCTTATTTATAATGCCTCTTTGCATGTCAGAAATATATATAGCCATTTTGCCATCAATGCCTTGTTTGTCAAGGATAAAGGGGTTATGCCTAAACCACTTTTCTCTTACAACATGCATATCTCTTCACCTTGGCATGATTCATTCTACTTAGATCACCTGTCTATAGAAAACATCTTAATATCCTTTCAATAGTCTTAATAAGACCTTTGGAAAGGAATGTGTGTGAAAACCAATATACAAGAAGCATTTGTTAGAGATGACTTTAGAGTTGTATGAATGAGTTTTAGGATATCAGTAGTAGACTGATGGATTTGTCTTTAACCTTAGAGAAGAACAACAGATCATCCCCAAAAGCCAAATTGAATAATTTTAATCATTTTCATTTGGAATTATACTTGAAACTATTGTTAAGAATAATGGTATTATCAATTAACCTTTGCAAGATCTTTAAGTAAAGGACGAAGTAGGGTGATAGTGGGTCACCTTGCCTAACTCCTTTGCCTCATTTGAATAAGTAAGTAGTTTGACCATTAGTTCGAATTCTAAAGGAAGTGGTGGAGATACACTAGCTAACCCAAGTAGAGAACTTGGCCAAAAAAATCATAAGAATATGTGAGATGAAATCCCAATGGATTGAATGAAAAGCTTTGTTGGAGTCTAATTTAATCACAAAATTCTTGCATTTTTTTTCCTTTCCATATTCCTTTAGGAGCTTTTGAGTTAACAATATGTCATCTTTAGTCATTCTATTTGAGATGGATGCATTTTAAGAGACGTTAATGAGCGGACAAAACACTCTCTTCATCATGTTAGCTAATAGCTTAGAGATGATCTTGTAAAGGGTATTACAGTGTAAGATAGATGTAAAATCCTTTATAGAGCTAGGATTTGAAGTTTTGGCATGAGACTCATGTAAGTTAATTTTCTTTAGCAACTTTTCTTTGTCAAAATATTTCAGAACAACAATTGCAATAAGATTAATGATATATGGCCATATGTTTTTTTTTTAAGAAAAGAACATTGAGGCCAATAGTCCTAGTGACTTGAAGGTATCGAGCTTAAAAAGAATGTTGAGGCCAATAAGTCCTATTGACTTAGAGGGACTGAGCTTAAAATATATCTTTTCCACCATTAGGGAAGTGATAGGAAGAGTAAGCAATGCAACATTTGTATATGATATTTGATCAATGTGAAGGATTTCAATAGGTCTATAAAGGAGTTCCGCTTCTCAAGTTTTCTAAAAGTGTTAGAGAAGAAGTCAAAAGCCACGTGCTTCAAACCCTCTTAAGTGGTTGCTAAGCTCCCGTCTTTTTTAACTATTGATGTAATATTGTTTATATTTCTCATTGCAGATGTATGAAATAATGTTGTTTCTTTGACCATTTTTCTTAGCTAAGTTACTCTACATTTTTGTTTAAGTAAAGAGTTGTGTATCTATAAGGCATGAATAAGCTCATTTTGCTTTCTTTTCTTCTAGTTGCTTGGTTAGGCTAGTAAGTTGTAATTAAAGTTCATCTTGGATAGTTTTGAGATTACTTTCAATTGAAGAGATGGCAAGCTAAGTATCCATATCATTTTCTTTATTAAGTTTCTTAAGTTAGCTTTTTTTTTTAACAAAGGGGCAAAATGCCTCTAAACACTAATAATAGTGGACGTCACCTGAGGAAGGTGGTGCCATAGCGATCCTGTGCAAGGATAGTACTGATGCCAGCAAGAGGATTAGGGAATTTATGGTATCCTAAAGGAAGGCTTAATGCAAAATTGGTCATCCAATCAACGATGGAGTTTCCTTCACGGTAGGTGTGTAGACATTTCAGTTCCCAATCCCTGTGGAGTAGCATTTTGAGTTTGGAGATCAAGGTCCAGTTGCAGTAGGTATACGGAGGATCCTCCTTAAGAAGTTTGATAACTTATGGGTTGTCTACTTCCAATAAAACTTGTTGTTCATCGAAACACCAAGCCAACTTCAATCCTTTCAGGGGCCCCTAAAGTTCTGACGCCAACGACGTGCAATTGCCATTCCGATAGGCGAAGCCGGTCTTCCTTTTACCGCGGTCATTCCTTAACACGTCCCCTATAAGTCTTGACGATTCCATTAGTGTTGATCTTGCACCATCCCATAGCTGGTGGACTCCATCCAATCTGGGCATCTAGGTAAGAGGTTTGTGGGTTAGTGATGACTGTAAGCGTATTACCCGAGCCATAATGACCTCTACGTGAGAGAGGTGGGAGGTCCGTAAATATTCGTTGGTTTTTCCAATTCCAAATGAGCTAACAGGTAATACCAAAAAGTAGATTCCACTCCATCCTAGAAACTGGTGTCCTTTGCATGGAGAGTTTAGCAGTCAACTAAGGAAGGTAGTCGCTGAGGTAAAATTATGCCGGTGTCGTTGAGGCACGAACTTGTGCCACACTGTACGAGCAGTGGGACAATCTCGCAATGCTTGTAGGCATTATTCCTCGGTTAATGAACAACTTTCACAATAGGGATTGTTACTAAGATGTCACCAGACCCATTCCATGTTAGTGAGAAGACGACCTTACAGCGCTAACCATAGGAAGGAATGGATGCGTTGAGGCCCCTTGAAGCTCCAGATAAGCATCCAGTGATAATCCTGGGGATGCCATGAATTATTGCATAAAACAGTATATATCGATTTGACACTAAATTGGCCAGATTTTGTCCAGTTGTTATGGATTATGTTCTGCACATTAGTGTTCATAGGGGTTTATGGTTGCAAGTTGGAGGCAAACGGAGGTTGGGAGACGGGTCTGTAAAAGATCCAGTGGTCATCTGCAATAATATATTCCCTCACACGAGCTTGTTTCTTCGCCTCAGAAATAGTGGACACAGCAACCGTTGAAAGTTTGGTATCCCCCAGCCATACATCTTCCCAAAAACGCACAGTGGAACCATCCCCTGATGCCCATCGAATACCAGGATACACTACTGGCCAAACCTTACAGATGGCTCTCCAAACGAAGGAACAGCACCCCACTTATAATGTTGGAGGAATATGGGTCATGCGAGGCGGATATTTACTCCCCAGTATTTGAACCTACAGGGTGTGAGGTTGAGTAAGAACATGCCAAGCTAACTTCATGAGGAAGGAATCATTATGTTCTTTCAGCTTCCACAAACCAAGGCCTCCACAGTTCTTGCGCTAACAAACATGGGACCATTAGAGTAAATTTACCTTTCGTTCCCCTGCATGAGCACCCCAGATGAACCGACAACAGGTGCCTTCAATTTGGTGGATAACTTCCAGGGGTAAAGAAGTAGTTTGTATGGTGTAGCAGGGAATAGTGAGAGCTTTTGATCATATTAAGTTTTCTTACACAGATGCAGGTTTTAGTACCTTGAAAAGTGTGAGCTAAACCTCTAGCAATAGTTTCCTCATATCCATCCAAGTTAGTGAGGTAACTGTTGATTCAAAAAGGAGTTGCTCTATGCCAACTTGATGTGAGATTTTAAGTAACAATGGAGTAATGATTAGAGAATTGAGGATTAGAGAATGAAACTTTGCTCCTAGGGAAACTTTGTAAGAGGAATCGGAGGTTAGCTAGGGAGGTAGCACCATCCACATGTGAAAAACAAAAATCACCATATACATTATAGGAAGCTTAAAAGGTAGCTTTAACTGGTAATGAAGTAATAGTTGAGGTAGGGTAAAAGAAGAAGTAGAAGCAAAGCAACGAAGGATGGACATCAATGGGAGGGAAGCTAGGGGGCCAATTGGAGGAGTCAACGAGCAAGAAGAGAAAGGCCTCTCTCTCTACCATCTTTTCCATGTGGCACAAGCTTGAGCATGATTGTTATAGACATGGGAATTTAGAGGGTTTTTTTAAATTTGAGAATTTAGGTAGTAAGTAATAATTTCAAATTGTATGTATAAATTTTAGGGCCATAATTAGTTTTTGGTTTTTGTTGTTAAATAAAAGCAAAATTTTATGTGTTAATTTTAATGGAATTATATTTTTATTATTTATAATAATTAAATATTAAATAACATTTAAAGAGAAATTAATTTTATGAATCAATTAAATAAATTATTTTAACTTAATTTTGTATATTTATTAATAAAATTAATCATATTTTGTTAAAATAAACTAATTAAATAAATAAAATTTTAAAAAAATATTTTTATTTTTAAAAATATTAAAATATTAAATTAATTTTAAAATTACAATAATTGAATAATGAAGATATATTAATTATAATATCTATTAGTACTTAATACAAATAATTAAAAATAAAAAATTTTAATTTTAATTTTCATAAGTTATAAAATAAGAAGAAACTAAAATTAAAAATAGAAATAAGAAATTCAAATAAATTAATTTTTTAATAAATTTGAAAACAAAAATAAAAGCTAAAAATAAAAACAAAACCAAAGTTTAGTGCCACAATACGAATTCCACAAAACATTTGCCTAACTTAATTTTAATATACTTAAAATCCTAAAAACATAGGTGATCATAATTATTGATATATTTTCATGTATGTTCATTTGTATTATACTTTTATTAGTAATAAAAAATTATAAATTTTATTGACCTTTCTTTTAATTTTTAATCAATATCTTATACAAAGTACTCTCCTTCCTCCCCTTTTACTACCTTTCTTTTATTGGTTATGTGTAGTGGTAGATCTTTCTTTATGTACTTCCTTGATTGATTATATGCTTTTCTCCTTATACCATTCTTTTCTTCTGCGCTTAGACTTTTCCTATTGCTAGCTTCCCTATTGTTATTTTTTGCCTTTGGTCTTTTCTTTTTAGGGAATGATTTTTTGAATTTTAATTGACAATTCTCCTACTTTCCTCTTTTAATTCCATCCCAGTGAACCTTGAAACCTTACAATTAATTCAATTTGTTTTGAATAACTTGCATATTTATTAGTCCTCACATTTATTAATTCCTAAAAATACGTCTAAAGACATTGAGAAGCTAATAAAAATTTCCTATAAATGGGGAGTTCTTATGGAAAGCTTTTTGCAAAAATCAAAAGAGATAAGGTCTGCTTACCTAAGAATGGGCAAGAATTATGTTTAATACCTATCCAGTTGAATATATCGATGCTTGTCTAAAGAATATGTATAATACTTGGTTCTACCTAAATCTGCTGGGGCTGAACGTTATTGCTTGGATCCATAATTCTGACAGATCTTGTGTTACCCCCAGAATTTTTTTTTATAATTATTAAGCATGATTAGTAAAATTCAAGCATTAATGAACTAAATTAAGCATGATAGCATTAAATGAAGATTAAATGACATGAGTTAATGAATTAAATGAATTAGGTAATATGAAATAATGGATTTAATGTGTTAGTTGAATTTAATGTGG
>JANKOD010000005.1:11674199-11687469 GCA_026284645.1 Erythroxylum acuminatum | reverse complement strand
ATAATAATAATAATCATCATCATCATCATCATCATCACCATCATCGTCATCATCATAATAATAATAACAACAACAACAACAACAACAACAACAACAACAACAATAACAACAACAACAACAACAACAACAACAACAACAATAATAATAATTGACATTAATTTTATTTATATATACATGTGTGTGTGTGTGTGTATATAATGAGAGAACCTTTAAATTGTGTTGTTATTATTTTCATTATAATTGACATTTAATTGATTGAAAAAAAATGTTTGAAAACTAAATGACGAATTTGAGATTCATCTATTTGTAGTGCTTCATTGGGAGTTATGATTAAGCTGAAAATGCAACATAGGATACATGTTGCAAAATCATTTAAGAATAAAATCTTAGAAAACTCATGAACAAGTTTGAACTACACTGAAAAAGCTAATATATGTATGTATGTATGTATGTATATATATATATATATATATAAAGAGAGAGAGAGAAATGAATAATTGATTATAAAGAATCAAGAATTAGATTTACTAAGTATTCAAACGCCACAAAGAAGGAATTCTTTGATAAGTTTGAAGTTTAATAAAGAATAAGGGGAAAAAAATCACTTAGAGTTTTTAATAAACAAATATGTTTAAAAATTCACTAAAACTAAATAGAAACACTTCTTAAATGTAAAACTAAAATTAGGGCTTCAATGGACGTAGTCATATTGTGGGTTATGTTCATTACAGAAATTTCAACATTAGTAGGTATGGTCTGTGACACCTATGTTAAAAATTGTGTCATCGTAACTCATTTCCCGTAGAGTTACATGTTTTAATATATAATCATGTGTCAGGTCAAGTTCTTCACTATAACTTTAACTCCTATAGTCTATGAAGGGTCATGAGTTGAGACGTGCTTATATGTAAGATCGAGTCTACTTTCCTCATTTCAGAGAGAAATACAGATTGAGATATAACTATGTTTGAGGCTATCTTTAGCCAAAGATAAGTTTTAAGCCTATAAATCTCATCTAACTCTATCCCTTGTAACTAGTCTAAGCCTTCATGTAATGGACTCCATGTTTGGCCAGTCATGCTTGCATTATGCTCCTCTCTCTTCAAAAAGGTTCATCCTTTAACCTTTAACTTTAGATAGAAAGATACTATCTTTGAAACAGTGATCTAGGAAGAGATGTGGATACTTTATAAGCTTCTTTTAGTTTACTAAGTGCAACCATTACACTCTTAGTAATTCTTGGTCATTGAATAACTTCCTAATTAAATGTAACCAGTTGCATAGGTACTATATAACATAATACCTCATCTTTATATTTTTCAATAGAAAAAGACACTAACACTTGCTTTTTCACTTTTACTTTTCCTCATTAATTAAGATACTGTAACTTATATGGTTTTAGATGCTTTATAATAGGCCAACTAAACTTCTTTCTAAAAGTAGAGCTAGCAACAATAATGCAAGTCCCTCCATTAATAAGCACACTGCATACCTTGTTATAATTATGGAATCTAGTATGGAAGATGGTCTCCCTTTGCTGTCCTAACTCATCCTCCTTGTTTTGAAGACTTAATGCTCTCTTAGTGATAAGCACATTGCCTTTAACAACATTCTCAACTCCACCATCACTAGAATAATCAAATGTTAGTATTGATTCCTTTCCATCTAGATTGTTTCTATCTTTAGTATAGGGTATTTGTTTTTTTTAAATCTTTGTACTACCCAAATTATGATCCTTACTATCTTAACCACTAGACTACCTCCTAGGTTGCCATTCACATCAACTTCCTCTCTTAGGCTTAAGTCTTCCCCTTTCAAAGTTATAAGTTAGATAAACTTTATTAGCACTTAAATCATCATTCTCTTTTAAAACTTCCATTAGAGGTGTTGGATTGCATCTATAGGCCTTATCTCATTAGGAATTCGAGGATATTATCCCCTTTTGCAATTGCTCTAGTCGATAGAATTACCTTACCAACATATCTTCAACCTTATTATACATTATTCATCATCTCAAATTGTTGTTACATGGCTTGCATAAAGTATGAGTTATCCTCTTTTTAAAATTTTTAATACTACATTATTGTTTTTAATAATATTAATAATAATATACTTTGAAATAAGTGTAATCATAAGAAATTTTTACATCTGTTACCCAATAATTATGTTTAGTGTGTAATAAAGAGAGTTGTTCTCAAATTTTGAAAACATTTTTAACAAAAATTTTATAACACAACCATAATGATTTTGAAAAAAAAATAAATGAGAGTTATTAACATGTAATTTATGTTGAGAAACTCAAGTGGGATCTCATCTCACATGCAGAAAAAATAAAATTTCATGATTTGCCTAATGCCAAGATCATTTTAGAATGATTAATGCATAATAAAATATTAATTATAAATCATATCTTATTATGAAGCTTGATACCTTTTCTACAAATCCCTTAAAATTATTTTTGAAAAATTTTTGTCTCACCTATCGTAGTTGCATAAGTTTATATCCTTAAACAGTATCCACATATAAATGTTATGAGATCTCCACGAGTAGTGTAGAAAGGGGTAAGTAAGGAGTACTAGCTCTTTTGGAACTTACACCTATTTATAATAGGATTTTAATTTTTTAATAATTCAATTAAATTATAGTTATAAATTGAATTAGAACTCAATTACAATTACAATCATTTCTAGTTAAATACTAATGAGGTTCAAATAAGATCCAATATCTAGTGTTAGTCCTTATTTATTAAACATATTATATTTGTCCTTAAAGTTTTTCAAACTTTATAATTAAGTTTAGATTAAATCATTTTTCTCTCTTTAAACATTTTTTATATTTGGCCCATTAAGTTTATAAATATTTTGGTAATGAATATTGTTGATTGCAAAATCAAACTACTTGTTTTAAGCTAAAAATCGAAAGTATACGGGTCGTTACTTGTAGTAAAAATCAGATATCGTCCTATAAAGATTATTCTTAGGCACCACTTAACTCAGGTTATGCTTTGTTTAAGACTCTAATTCAAATAATAAACTAAAAAATAAACTAAATCAAACAAACTAGTAACAAACGAATAATGTAACAATGAAAATCTATCAAGAGAATTAATCAAGTTATGAGAGAGAGGAATTTTACCTATCATTAATGCTAATCTAGTCATTTATGTGTATATGGCGTGTCAGTTCTAGACGATCGTAGGTTTGATTACTCTCTTTCGAGTTATAACCATTTCCTAAATTGTAAACCCTAATCGAATTATGGATTTGCAATCTCTCAATTCACAAATTACCCATAATTCTAATTAGTTCTAAAACTCTCTAATAAACAATCGGGTCTCGCACGGGATCACTCTCTATGAAATTACCGATTACATTGATTAAATGGTCAATTAGATCGCCTAATTCTCATTAATCTGATCTAATCATTTTTATTCGACTCAACCTCTCGGTTTGTTACCGAAACATGCAAATACATTAATCAATCACAACACACAAACTTAATCAATCACAACACACAAACTAAGTAAACACAATTCAACTAGATTAACATTAAATGTAAGCACAATCTCAAAGGAAAAGTTAGAACATCGTTAACAACTCAAAATCCATAACCATACAGCCTATCTCAATCTTACACACTAAATGAATAAAAAGGGAAATGAGGAGGAAATGAAACTTAGGTTGGACGATTCAGGAAAGCAGTAGTGTCGGGAGATCACCTAATCTGGGAAGCTTTGGCGTCGAAACCCTTCTCTTCTTCCTCTTCTTCTCTTCTCTCTTTCTTCTTTCTCTCCTTATTTAGTGTTTCTAAATGTAGGCTGATTGTAGCACCCTTTCTAGGGTTACCTCTTAAGGCTTTTATAGTTTTTCTAATTAAGGTAACCTTAATGTCTTTTCAGGGTCTGAAATGTCCTTAAAAACTCGAACCTGGAAGTAACCCCACATCTATCTGCGCACAGGCCACGATTGTGGCCCTTAGTGCACCATCGTGGCTAGTTTGTCAACTCTATGTCACGATCGTGGCTGACTCCCCACAATCGTGGTCTTGTGATTGAGTTTCTGTCACGATCGTGGCCTGATGATCGTGGGCTTGTGTTGGTGATTCTGTCACGATTGTGGCCTACCTGCCATGATTGTGGGCCTATATTTTGGTTCGGGTCTCCTTCAAAACTCCTCTGGATGCCTTAAAACACTAACAAACTCATCACGACACCTCATATATATAAAACTGAAGCTTAAATACATGTTCTCACAAAACAAAACACTTAAAACACAAATATTTATGAACTAACACAATTCTTCACCTAAACACACACTAAACAATTAAATTAATCACTAAGCACATACTAAATTTGTTGTGCCCCCTTACTGTAGGATACATACCGGAACACTCTGTGGACATTCCAGTACATAACCTATGATAATGGTGCACTATGTTTAATCATAACATTCACTTAAGATGGCATCAACTATTTTTATTCTCTTCAAAGATCTTATAGGGGAAAAGCACAATATTTTAAAATCAACTTTCCTATTTTCATTTCATATATACCGAATGTCTATATTGTATCTTTCAACCTCCATACTAATACGACATCATAGCCTAATACAAAATGCACTATATGAAAGAGGAAAATACACAAAATCTATCTAATCTGTCCATATCCAATTGACTGACCTTTAAGCCATTTCTTCTTGTTCCCAAAGGTAAAAGTGTCCCTTAGTAAGTAAAGTCGTCCCTCGGTCCTGAAAAGTCAACGTTGCAATTTTGGTGAGTTTTGTGAACTCAATGAGGTAACCATTATCGATGGTTCACTCAATTAATGCATCACATCAATACATATAACATATATGTCACTTCGAGGCAATAGCTTCGGGAATAATTTGTGAGTAACCTATACTCGTTATCCCATATCGGTCGGAGAGGAGAACGAAGCATGCCTTATAAGGCTGTGGCAACCTCTCCCTCATAGACGCGTTTTTCATGCCCTAACGCACCGGATCCCATCAGAACTCTGAAGTTAAATGTGCTTGGGCAAAGAGTAGTACCAGGATGGGTGACCTTCTAGGAAGTCCTGCGGGAGTAGTGCCCAAAAGAGGCCTCCATGCTGGAAAAACAAAACCGTGAGCAGCAGTAGTGTCCAAAAGAGGCCTACACGTAAAGCGGACAATATCTGCGAGGGGATGATCTGGGCTATTACAATTGGTATCAAAGCCAGTACTCGGATGGTATGCCAGCGAGAACGCTGGGCCCCAAAGGGGTAGATACTCGTTATCCCATATCGGTTGAAGAGGAGAACGAAACATGTCTTATAAGGTTATGGCAACCTCTCTGTTGTAGACGCGTTTTCTATGCCCTAACGCACCGGATCCCATCAAAACTTCGAAGTTAAATGTGCTTGGGTAAGAGTAATATCAGGATGGGTGACCTCCTGGGAAGTCCTGCCGGAGTAGTGTCCAAAAGAAGCCTACACGCTGAAAAAACAAAACCGTGAGCGGGAATAGTGTCTAAAAGAGGCCTACATGCAAAGCAGATAATATCTGCGAGCGGGTGGTCTGGGCTGTTACAAGTAGAGATGATGATGATAAAAGATAATCAGTTGATATATCCTGTAAGGGACTTAGAAAAATTAATCCCTAATTTTCCAGGATATTCTCCAAACCATTCTCTAATGGACATAATTCTATGGCTAAATGATTCCTCACTCAAGTTTACAACTAAATCCTACAGGACAATTTTTGGGCAAGAAGGAAAGGAGAAAAAATGGCACTACTATGGTTCAAGCATTATGCACCCTCATCCTTTGTCTTGCGATCAAAAATAGTATCTCTAAAATATTTATGTAATGTATGAATCAATTAAAGCATCAATAATTAATATAGCACTTGACAATTTAGGAACAAACTAATAACACTCCTTATACCAATTATATTGACTTCTAAACTTAAAATTTTTGTAAATCTGTACTAAACCCCCATAAAACACTTACAAAAGTCCTCTAACACCTCTTGAAATCTCAAATCAATAAATAATTACAGTAGCAAATGGTTGAAACATTAACTTAAATATGATAAGCATAGTGTAAACCAAAACATTTTATCAAGTTTCTTATAGATCTAAGAACAACTCAAATATGCCTTCCATTCATTCAATTGTTTGGTTATAATTAGTGTGATCATGATTACAAAATTCAAATTTATTTATATATTATTCGTAAATTATTCCTAATTATAATTTCATTAAGATGTCATATTGATGGAATGCTAAAATTAGCACATATTATGTTTCTTTCCTATAATGAAAGTAATTAATTTCGTAAACTAAAGCACATAGATACAAAGAAAAATACATGAGTGTTAATTAGAGTGTAAATTCACTAATCTGGCCCACTAATGAGGATCTTAGATAAAACATTACTTGTGTGTTTATAAACTTTTTTATTTTGTGGATGTATAATTAATCCTTATACTTGAGATTAGTAAAATGTTACATATATGAATAATGTGCTTAGATGCTTCTTATAGTCTCTGATATTTAGGGTGGCTTAATCGTACAATATAAAAAATATAAAGATAGATGAATAAGTCAATAAAGGATTTATCACTTTAAATTAATTAAGGAGAATGTTCAAATTTCACTTGTAAATTAATTATTATTTGGTAAGAAAGAACATGATTGAATTTTATATAATATATATACTAATTCCATACTTTATATCAAACTAGAACATTAGATAGAGAAATGATTAAATTTTATACATATATTATATGTATATATATAAAATATATAAATATAGTTATAATACGAATAGGTAAAGTCAAACTATTTTGAGATTTCTAATCTTTGAGTGGTCATAACCTTTTTAGATGAGCATCCTGATTTATAATTATACCAGAAAAATAAAGAAGAGTTTTAGTTTTTCTAATTCTAACTCTAAATATGAATTATAATTTATAATTATTTTCAATAAATTATAAATATAATAGGCGATACACATAAAGCAATGAAAGAGAAAATAAATTAAAGTTAAGTTAAACTTAATTGTAAAGTTTAAAAAATTTAGAAATCAAATATGAGATATAGGTTATAAATTTAAAGTTGAATTATGTAATTAAAGTTAGACATTGATTATGATTTAAAATTAAATTTTAATTTAATACTTACTAAATCATAGTCTTCCCATACACTCTTTGTCAAGGTGCCTTAGTTGAAGTTAGAATATTGAACAACTTTACGATGGATTCTTTCATCAAAGAAGAAATATTTTTATAGGAAATTTGAATCAAGTTTATATTAATCATTTTAATTCTCGGTTATTAGTTCATGTTATTATATTAAGTAATTTAAATGAAAAATTGTATAAACTATTTTACTGTATTCGAGATTAGATCATGATTAATTTCCTAATACTGCAAAAAAAATCTTCAAAATGCATTCAATTCCTTGCTAATAACACTTAAATTAAGAATGTTTATAAGTGTATTAGAAAGGCAAAAAAAACTTGAAAAGAATAGAAAAGATTCATGAGAAGCATAATTTAAAATAAATAAATAAATAAATTGATATCTAAGTGAAAACATAATTTTAACATAACAATAAGAGATAATGACAAAGGTTGACTAAACACGGCAAAGAAGAGTTTAATTTTTAATTGGATTGTCAAATACTAAGACACGAAATTGTAGCGTATGATGAACTAAAGACAAGCAATGAATTCAACCTTTAAAAAACAACACCTTTTGATTAATATAAAATATTCAGTCTCTGATAATATAGAAACGAAAGTACCCTTTTTTTTAATTTCAAATGGATTGGAATCCTAGTACAGTACTGTACTTTTGTCAGCGTAAGAGATTAAAATAAAAATTATCGTATAGTATGGGGATTTAGAGTTTTAATAAAGTCTTAATTATGTTGACTTCTAGTTGAAGTCAATATATTTTTTAATCTTTTGTTTATGTTGGATATAATATTAAGTCAATTGATTAAAAAAGGGAAGCGTACCTAATAGATTAGTAGTGACAAATCCTTAATGAACATAATACGTCCTTGACTTTTGTTAAGAAGACAAATATTCTATGCTTAAACTCAATGGCTATATACTAAGAAAAGGCGATCAATATGTATCCTTCTTAGCTAATTAAAGTGACATTAATCAATGAGAAGTCTAAATTACCTTAAAGAAATTTATCTCTTGTATTGTAAAATAATACAAACTCCGAGTCCTGGTCCTAGTCCTAGTCCTAGTCCTAGCAGGTTTGATCAAAACCACGTCCGTGAAGGGCTAACAAACATGATCAATAAAAGAGAAACAACTCTCTAAAAATAGTGGGAGAACACAAATTAAGGAGATTTAGAAAACTTACAAAATCCAGGAGGTACAAAACCAGAGTTCCTTGGCTTCAGCTTTTGGGGCGTAAAAGCACAAGATTACAGCTTTTCAACAACAAACAATCAATTAGCATTGACTAGTGACTCAAAGTAGATAACTCACGCACCCACCAGCGATCTACAACGCTATCTTTGCTTCAACCCCAAATTGCCTTGCCTTCCCTTCCAAACAGTAAAAAAAAAAAACCCAAATGAACACAAGAATACTAACCCCATCCACTCAGAGTCAGGAGTAGAAAAGAAAACAGAGACAAAATATAGGAAATAACATGGACTCCAGAGAAGCAGCAGCGGTGCCACTACAAGTGGCGCTACATCCACCATCACACCACCACCACCTCCACCATCAACCTAACATGATGCTGGGGGCTCCACCCTCCTCTTACCCCACTAACACTGCCACTCACCCATCCATGATCACTACCTCTAATCTTCCTCCGGCAGCCGCGGCCGGTGCCGGTTTTCCCTTCAATTCTGTTGGGGCTCAGCGGCCGCAAGTGAAGCAGCTTGATGGTCAAGGACTCAACGCAGGTGGGTTCGGTGGATCGTCTCCGCCGTCCTCCGGTGGAATGGGGTTTGGTGTCGACCCAGCAAAGAAGAAGAGGGGAAGGCCCAGAAAGTACAATTCCGACGGTAACACTTCGTTGGGTCTGGCGCCAACTTCGACGATTTCTTCCGGACATACGGATTCCGGCGGCGGCGCGGCGTCTGAACCAACGATTAAGCGGAACAGGGGACGTCCCCCGGGTTCTGGGAAGAAACAGCTCGACGCATTAGGTAGGCTGCTGATGATTATGTGCTTGAATTTTTGAAGTTTTAGTTCTTTTAGTGGAAATTGTTGTGAAAGCCTGAAACTTTGGTGTATTTGAGTTGGGTTCTGTTTGTTTTAGTTGGAACCTTTGAACGTCTTTCTTTTTTTCTTTTACATCTTTCAGGTGGAGTTGGAGGAGTTGGGTTTACACCACACGTCATTACGGTTAAAACAGGGGAGGTTTGTATGATTTATTATTATTTTTTAAAAAGTGATTGTTAGTTTGGCGTGATGTTTCCTTTTTTATTTCTTTTGAAGGTTGCTCTAGGCGTTCTTTTAGTTTAGGGCTTCTTGTGAAAAACATATGCGTAGGTCTTAGTTCTTCATTTGGATAGATGGTTTTATGATTTCCTTGAAGATGATTGGTATGAATGAAGGCGGTTAATGATAGAATTAAGCTTTGGCGATGATGATGCCAATTATAGAAAAGATGGTTTTGTTGCTGATTTAATCACTTAGATTGGTGTAACGTTATTGGGTGCTCTTGATATTTCTGTCATTCTCTCTTTCTTTATTGTAGATTTCAGTAAATTTCAATAATTTCAAATCATGGGTTACATGAACTACGGAATAGGTCATTAACTGTTAGGATTTTGGCTAATAACTATAAAAGCGTCTTATTTCTGTAAATAATATAAGTGGCTGTCCAAATAAAGTTTTTTGATGAATGTTTGTGACCTTTGGATTCTGGAATATTGATCACTTAAATAGATGCATATGAAGAAATGTAGACTCAATTTTTTCTTTTCTGGAGTCAGCTGATATATATGAATGTAAACTACAACTTGACCTGGGTTATACCCACAACATCAGCTACTAGCAATTGTGCAATTCCCGGAGGAGGCAGGACATAACATATCGACTTCTCATTCCGCTGAACTAGTCAAATAGACAATCCTTGTGCAGAAAAGTCTCTGTTTATCTCGCGTTCATTACTTGGCTTGCACACCTTCAGGAAGTTAAAATCAAAATAGCCTATATTTTTTAAATGTTTGTTTGATCTGACCTTTTACGCACTTCGGTTTGCCTCACTGAACGATTCTCTCGAGTGAGTGAAGTCTTTTAGATTGATTAACTAATCTTGAGGTCCATTAAGGAAATTTTCGTTCCTTCTAATATATCTTAAGAGAAGGGTCTCTGCATATGGTCTTGAAGGCTAAATTATCAATCTTTATAGATTGTAACAGCTTTTCAAATATTATAGGCCATCTGACAAGAGCGCCTGCCTTTCTGCAGGACATTGCTTCAAAGATTAAAGCTTTCTCACAGCAAGGGCCACGAACTATTTGTATTCTCTCAGCAAATGGTGCTATATGCAATGTTACCCTTCGCCAGCCGGCAATATCTGGGGGCATTGTGACATACGAGGTATTTGACATTTGTTCATCATTAATTAGACATCTACAACATATAATCCTAAAATGACTTCCACATGTGGCCCAAATTGGACGACAAGCCAAAATCGTTGAGAATGAAGTTGGATCTTAGTTTATATATCGCCCAGTCTTGTAGTTTAAGGTTTTAAAAGTGACCACACCACAAGATCTCTTCTTTCTGGCTTTAAGATGATTTGAAAATGCTAAAGATAAAATGTAGACATAAATTATGGTATGTTTTCCCCTTGATTACAAGCATTTCGATCCCTTATCTCCCATATATCCTAATTCCTGCACGCTTCTCTTTTACAGTTTTTGCTCACATCTGCATTTTTTCAATTTCATTTGTTATTTCTTTTATTATTTCCTTTGGGTCTTATTTGGTTCGCTGATTATCTACTCCACGTAACCAATATTTGATGTTTGACTTTTGATTGGGAGGCTAAATTGGCAACTTAGCTGTTTGTTTTTTTCTTTTTTCACCGTACCATGACCTTGAGGAAAGAACTTCAGTTTCAACACTTTTTTACGAAAACGTCTATTAATAATGCTGATTAAAGGATTATGTTATTGTGAATTGCATATAAGCTGCAGTGTACATGATTCTACTATTAGATGGTGGATAAGTTTTTAAAGAATGGTTATTGAGCCATTAATTACCTATGGTCATGACTCCTTGTCCTGTCAAGAACATAAATTGTTGTATGTCTATTTGCAGCCAAATGATTCTGCTGGAGTTAATGATTTGATTCTCTATGCTTCTCACATTGGTCTAATGGTGAAATCTGTAATGCACCTTCACTTAAAACTAATTTCCTGCTGAAATTATGCTAAGCAGGTGTAGAAACATCATGTATGTATGAGCATTTGAAACCTGCGCATTTTTGGCTGCTTAAACTCTTATGGTTCTATCTTTTAAGTGTACTCATATAGCTCAACTACGAGCTCTACCTTGTGAGGTACCATATAGGACAGTGTGTTAACGAGAACCAAGTTGGAATAGAACTAATATAGGTCAGTGTTTGATAGGGCGCTATAATCTTCAAGTGGCCTGTCTCTTTTAACTTTTGGAAAATATGTGTTTTTGGAAAATGTCCTTCGTGATAGATAGTGTTATGGTATCAGATATAGGCATTTACTACTAATTATGAATTCATGATCATATAAGATATATAACTATAAATCATGAAATTGGGTTACTTGCGAATGTGCTGAGCCAGGTCCAACTTTCACTATACAATTTCAGTGATGGTGGCTGTCCTCTCAAGACTGTCCCTTTAGCATCGATCTGTTGTTATTCGGGATGCTTGTGTGTCTTTTGGGTTTTTTGTAGTCTTCCTGTAAAATTATACTGCCTTTTTAATTTGGAGCTCCTGGTTGCAGGGCCGATTTGAAATCATTTCTCTATCAGGTTCTTACTGGTTCTCTGAGAATAATGGCAATCACATTGGAGATGGAGGCTTGAGCATATCGTTAGCCGGGCCGGATGGCCGAGTTTTGGGTGGTGGTGTTGCTGGGGTGCTACTGGCTGCGTCACCCGTGCAGGTATCTTGGTGGTCCTGTTTTCCACACTAAACTCTCTAAGCCTGGTGTATTATATCATATATGCTTGTTAGTTGTATGATTATTGTTACTATTATTGTTTTATGTTTTGGTTTTCCTTGTTGCCTGTCAGGTCATTGTGGGCAGCTTTATTGCACCAAACTCTGGATCGAAGTCTGGGCCTTCAGCAGTGCCTCAAGCCCAGATGCTGAATTTCGGCGGACAAATAACTGAAGCTAGTCCTCCTCAAGGGGCCTCTAGCGAGTCGTCGGATGAGAATGATGGCAGTTCAATTCAGCCGCAGCGTGGTCATGGAATGATATATGGTAATCCTGGTCAACCTATACACGGCATGCAGATGTATCAACAACTATGGGCAGCCCAAAATCCACAGTGATGAGATGCTTAACAATTTGACTGTAGAGTGCTGTGTGGAATAGACATGGCCGTGGTTCTTCCAATGCTAACAAGAGGAGAGGGTTCTGAATACAAATTGTAGATCAGCGTTTCTTTTTTTTTTTAAAATCATTTTCCATCTTCATCTTCCTTGAGTTATTGAGTAATTAGGGTTTCTTGTTAGTGCCTTTTTTCACATAGCTATATACCACCCTAATTGAATAATGTCTTGGATCAATTTGGTATATAAGCATATTGTTTTTGTTTTGCATTTATAACTTTATGATGCACATGCTAACATATGCTTTTAATTCGTTTTACTACTGTGAAACACTACATCCCTGCTGGAAACTGTTATCACTTGCAGGAAATGAGGGATTCGAGGGAGGTTTAATCATAAAATCCTATTTTATCCAGGATCCGAAAATCTTATATTAAAATTGATAACAATTTTCTTCAACTTAACCGACCAAGATTGAACGTAGAAAGACTACTTAATTTCTTCTTCCTGTGCTGTGAAGAAGAATGTCATTGACTTTATACTATACTAACCTATTCCATACTCCCGAATTTTTCTTCTTCTTGTAGGTATGTTAAATTCACATCATTTGTTTCCATCGGTGGAAATTTAGGGTGCGTTTACTTTCAGAAAACAGTTTTTTGTTTTCTATCTTGATTTTTTTGCATATATTTTTAATTTTCATTTTCAGTGGAAAATTGTCGAAAACATGTTTACTAATTAATATTGAAAAAA
>JANKOD010000005.1:11621772-11641837 GCA_026284645.1 Erythroxylum acuminatum | reverse complement strand
ATTAAAATCCTAGAATGAAAGGATTAGTTACTCATAATAATAGTAGCAGCAATGAAAATAATAAAAGCAAGCATTATAATTATGAAATAAGTAGAAGGAATGGAAGAACAAATGGTGATGTTACTCTTCAATTTGCCTCCAGCGTATGCGCTCTACCGCAGGTGCTTCAACGTTCCTCTTAGCGTTGTTGCTTGGTCTTGGAGTTGCTCGTCTTCAGCGTGATTGGCCTGGTGGGTCTCCTTTGCTTTCCCCTGATGAATGTAACGTCTCCAACTAAATGACTGAGTCTTTAATTATCCACAAGAGAGGAGAGTTGTCGTTGGTGCTTGGTGGGTGAGTGGAGAGAATTGAATAATTAATAAGTAAAATGGAGCCCCCTCTTTTCAATGTGTAACGTCCCCCCTCCTTCCAATGAGTGGAGTTTTTATTAATAATAAGTGAGTGCTGCTGGGTCCTCTAATGTGGCGTGAGTGCTCCTCCCTTGATGTAACAAGTGAGAGCTCCCATATCAAAGAGTTTCGTTTGCTCTCTCCTCTTTTCTACCTGGTGGGTCATGCCCCTACCATGTCCCACCAACTTTGTTGCCTCCTTTGTAACGCTGGTGGCTTCTTGGTTTGTAACATTTGTCTTCTCTTGTGGAGTCCACGCCTTTGTTACATGACGTCCCACCAGCTGCTTCAATCATTTCCCCTTTTTTTAAAAAAAATTAACTCAGCTCATGCACTCTCCAATAATGATAATCTCCCTCTCGTATCTTGGTTGCCGCTCACTTAATTGCTCCTCCAGTTGATGTTTTGTTTTTCCAGCTCCAAGCCTCCAGCTATCTTCTAACGTTCTCCACTGTAGCTGGTCACGCCTCAAGCTTAATCTGTTTTTCATGTATGCTGCCGCCCCCTCCTTTGCGTCTTTGTGTGACTAATTTATTGTCCCCTCACTATCGCTGATTGAAGTGACAATAATTCATGCTTCCTCTTTGCATCTAGCAAAACGACGCCCTCGTGTTTCGTTGATTAGTATAAATTATTTGTCTCCCTGTGCGTTAATTCCTGGATAATTTTTCCAGCATCCTCTCCATTATTTTGTTGCCCACTCCAACGTCGCCACCTGTTCTCTCCATTTTGCTGTCTACTGCGTGAAGCCTCTAGAATAGCGTCTCCTCTTATGCGTGAATTTTCCAGCTAATTTTTTAAATCCTCCTGGCTTGCGTATCTCTTTATGTACAATTAAAAAGCCTCCACTCTTGGCGTTAATTCCACTTGTGTGCTGGCTTATTTCTCCCTATCCGTATGGGGTCTTTTGTTGTTTCCTACATGTGACAATTTTTAACTGCCTTCAGTTGCTGATTCTAATCCCACGTGCTTGCTGTTTTGTGACAAGACAATTAAGGGTTACTTCTTAATTAAATCCTCTTGATTTAATTGTTGCCGCGAAAATCCCTCATTTTGCATCAGTTCCCTTGATTTCATGTGCTTGGTCTCTTATGTGTGTGACTTCATCTCACGCGTGCCTCCTTGTAGCGTTTTGCGTGACTGCTTTGATTTAATTTGCTCCATCCTCATTTGCTTCTCCGTGTGTTGCATGATTTTCCCCTTAAAAATGCCACCTGTTGCTTGCTTAATTCAGTCTCCATGGTTGACGCCGCTGTTGTGTTGATTTAATTCCAATTTGTTGCTCACGCACGTCTTCTCCAGTCTTTGCCAAGGTTTTCAACGTTATTTTCAAATTGCTTCTCTCATGCATGCTAGCACGTCTGTGATTTTTCTCAAGGCCGCATATAGCCTTACGCTTGATTTGCCTTCCCTCAATTAATTGTTGTTGTGGTCTTTTTCAATTAAAAACAAGTGTATTTCCTATAAATTAAACAAGACCCATTAAAAATGCAGATTAAGATAAACTAAACAATTTAGTAGGAAAAATATGTATAAGACCCAATAATTAATCCAGAAATTAAGGAAAAATGTCATTAATTCTAATGATAAAAATGCCTTCAACACTCACACTCACATAGACAACCATCCTCACAACACCACAACCTCACCAACCCATGCACAGCACAACGCAGTCCCAATTCTTCACTAACATACCAACAATCGACCAAGCACAACATAAATGCAGCTATGCCCCAATTTATTTATTATTTTATTTTAAAGTTGTATTGTTATTGTTTTTAATTATTTTTATTTTTTCTTTCTTATTACCTACTTTTAGTTAATCTTTTTTTAGTTAATTTCAATTATTATTCAGTTGTTAATATTTTTTCAAATAATTTTTGTTTATCTTGTTTAGTGTAATGGGCCATTTTAAGCCTACTATTAAAACCGCAACAAAAGGCAATTCATCGATGAATGCTAAATTTGTTGAAGGCTCTAAAGCTAATAACAAAATAAAGCATGTGCAGATTGTTAAAATTACTTCTGTTCTATCACCTGCTGAGTCAGATTTACAAGGATGTCTTACTTTCAACACCAAAGTACAAAGACAAATAATACGCTATTATTAAAACTCGACAAATTGTTGCGGGTAAGTATGTACACTACCCTTCCCTAGAAGAATTGGATATTGAGGAAAATTTTGACGATCTGCTTATCGATTGAGTTGGAAGTACTTTGCATTGATTAGTTGTCCTATTTTTATTGAATTAACTAGGGAGTTCTACATTACTTTTAAATTTGACAAATCGGACAGTCCTGATGTGATTTAATATAAATTAATGGGAGTCGAATTCAAACAAAGTGTTCCTGAGTTCAATTTAGCCTTAGGGTTAATAGATGAAGATTATGTTAAATTGACTCTTTATAAAGAATCTGTCGTGGATTATGGTGAGTTCAAATCTTTTCAAGCATGGAAATAAACGTCTTCTGACCCTTTTCCTTATAATCCCAGTCAATCCAAGGGTAGTGATCTCAATAAAATGGAGTGGATTTATATGCAGCGTTTCTTAGCCTTTAGTTATTTTGGCCGAAAGGCCACTGCATGTACATGTAGTAAGGATGAATTGTTCTTTATTTGGTGTATGGAGAATAAAGTACGTGTCAAATTAGGTGCTCAGTTAGTGATGCAAGTTAACAATGTTTTATCTTTAAATAAACATTTATGTTTATGTTCTCTTATCACTCATTTGGCTATTAATTTGAATTTACTTGATTTGACTGACACCAATATGCATATAGCCTGTGAGATGGAACCTTTGGATAGAATTTGTTTAAGCAGGATGGGTGTCATTGAAAAACAATGGAGAACATTTCGTGATCATACCAAGAAAGGTTCATCACCAAGACAATGAGAGAATAGTAACATTCGCCCAACTTTATATCTTCTGGCTCTGCAGATCCAACATGATTATCATTCTCGATTGGATAGATTGGAACACAAAATTTAAAAAATTGAGAAAATTTTGGATGCTCTACTTCAATTCGTGGGGGTTGTACCTCTATGCCCTCCCACACTATAGTACACACCCTTTCCAATGCTCACTTCTTAGGGGAGTCCTCTAATCTTTATTTTCTTTGATTATCTTATGCATACATTAGGGACAATGTATGATTTAGGTGTGGGGGAGTGAATATTTATATTATGATGAACTTTGTGATTTTGTTTGGACTCATAATATGTTGATTCATATATTAATTATTCCTCATGATAGCTTCATAATATTCTGATTGTTGTTCACAAATAATTCTTAAGTTAGGACACATTTTTGGTTTAGGATCTAGCATAAGAGAGACGAGCATGATTAGGGTTTTCAATAATTATTTCAAGTATCTCACTGATTTTGTTAAATGAAAGTGTGCAAGACTTGATGCAATTTTGACACCTACATGAGCTTTGAGCCTAAGAGCATTCATCACATATGTGCTCATATATATTTTTGTTATGTATCATCAAACATAGTTTGTCTATGCTAGCCCTTGCTTTTGAATACGTGTTGAGACCACAATTTTGATGAATTTATGTATAAAGATGACGAGGGCATTTAGGATGACCATTTTTTACTTAAACAAGCCTACCTTAATTTTTATCCCTAGAAAAACAATTTGAGCCTTAACCTTTCTTTTCTTGCATAATAACCTTGTTACAAGCCAAATTTACCCTTTTTGTTGTTAATAGCCTTAATAATTTTGAGCCATTAAATTGAAGGAATTATGTCGTGCTTATTTGCATAGGATTTTGATTATTTCCATGAAAAGTTAATTAGATGATTCAAGTTGCATTGTTTTGATTTCTTATAGAATGGAGGAGAATTTTACAACAGACAAAAAACCTCCTTTTTGATATTTTTGTTTAAAAAAAGAAAGATAAGATAAGATAAAGTGATTAAAAGAGATGTCATTTGAACCAAGTGAATTTTGATTTAAATTGAAACTTGTGTGGATAAGTTTGTATGATTCCATTTATTTTTTTTTAGCCAAAAAGTTCCTTTGTCATACTATACCTAAGCCAAGTTACAACCCTTATAAAGCCCCTTTGATTTATACATTAGATTCATTTTGTTTAGTGGTGGAGATATGATTCTTGAGCAAGCTTGTGAAAATAACTCGCTATGTTTTGATTTGAAAGTTTAGTGAATCCTAAACACTTTGAGCCTATAGAGTGAAATTTTTGTGGGGGTGTCAAGTCTTGTTCATTTGATTTTGATGGAATTAATGAGATGCTATGTTTTAACAATGTATCCTATGAATGCTCATTCTCTCAATTGTTATTTTACATTAACCCTTAAATGTTAATTAGCTTTTGGATATTTTTGGATGATATGAAAGGAGATGAGAGGTTGTTGTGAAGATGATTAATGTATTGAATTAATGTATGCTTGAGGACAAGAAAAAGGTTCGGTGTGGCGGAATTTGATAAGATCTGATTTTGACATATTCTTTGATATTGACATATTCTTTGAATTAATGTATGCTTAAATATGAAAATTAATGTTTGTTTTGTTTTAGGAGATAAAAAGTAGAGATTGCATCAAATTAGGACTTTATTGATGATAATCACAAATTTTCAATAAAGTGAAGAGATTGTTGCAGTGGATAAGACTGATCACTTGAAGAGTTGGAGTTTGACTGGAAGACTTCGCCTTATCCTTATCACAAAGGAGTTTGATTTTGAATTCATTTTAGATAGACATCTTTACAAGTTGGAGTTAGATTAGGATTATATTAGAAAACCATATAAAAGGGATGTTTCTCACAACAGAAAAAGGTTCTCTCTTCTTATCTTTTTGACAATTCTTTATCTTTCTTCTAGAGAGGCTATGTAATACCAGAGTTCGTTGAAGAAGAAGGTTCTTAAGATGGCATTAAGGACGTCAATAGTTGATAGTCAAAACCAGAAAGTTTTATGAACATATGTGTTGATCAGTGTGGTCTTTGTAAGTGTGAAGATATATTAGCTTCATTTGAATTTAGAGGCCAACTTATGTTTGACATATTTGCATCAATGGAGTTGTCAACATTTTTTTGTGGTACAGATGTAATTTGTTTCATATTGTTTTGTTGATTAATCATAATGTCTATTAATGATGCAATCTTGTTATAAGTGGAACTAGTTGAAGGTACGAAATCAATATGAAAGTTGTCATTTGGATTAAAAAGAGGTAATGCAACATTTCAAAAAGAAGTATTTGATTGATTAGGAGATTTAAAAGGAAATTGATTCATTAAATGTTACATCTCTTGACATAAATAATTTTTGTTTTTCCAAAACAAATACCTTATAGCCTTTTGATCCATAAGAGTAACCAAGAAAAATGCATTGATGGGCTTTTAATGAAATTTGTCATGTGATTTATCATAGTTACAAGCATAGCAAAGAGACCTAACACTTTTAAATGATGATATTTAGTTTTTTTAAATAGCTCAAATAGACTCTTTCCTTCAAAAATTAGGGTCAACATTAGGTTGATAAGATACACTGCACTTAAGACATATTCTCCACAGAATTTTAAAAGTAAGTGAGCTTGAAAACGCAAGACTCTCACCACCTCAAGAATGTGTTAGTGCTTATATTCTATTATCCCATTTTGCTATGAAGTATCAACACAAAAGGTCTGATAATCAATTTCTTGATTGGAGAAAAATATTCATATAGGCCCTAAGGTAAATTCCTTCCCATTGTCACTTAGGACCACCTGTACTAGGTATTCAAACTAACTCTTTTTGTATTACAAAATAGAGCAAAGAATCAAAAACTTGAGATTTATTTTTAATAAGAAAAATCCATATGCAGCGAGAGTAATCATCTACAATAGTTAGAAAATAATGAGCATCACTAAGAGAAAGGACTTATTATACACCCTAAAGATCAACATGAATAAGAGCAAAAGGTTTATCACTTTTTTTATTACTATTTGAAAAGGCTAATCTAGTTTGTTTAACCTTATAACTCACATCATAAACATTATTAAAATTATTAGGTAAATAAATAGTTGACTTTAATTTTAATCTACTAAAAGAAGGATTGTGTCATGATCCAACCTTAGATCGTGACTGGCATTAAAGGAATGGTAAACTTAAGGTTTACTGGACCCTTAGCAAGCCTAATCCATAATAAGATGAGATTTGAAAATTATCAAACTCATGCTAATAATAATCAAATAACACTAACAATATACAATACTCAATGTGCTACAATGTTAAGCTAGTTTATATAAGGAAAATCTAATATATACAAGACTACTGTGACTCTAGAGTCAAAGGTCACCAACAAACATACATCGAATCACTGGAGAGGAAGAAGACTAATGAATTGCCCTATTAAAAGAGATTTGAAAAGAAGAACCTAAAAAATATTTGAGGGGAGTCAGACCTAACTAAGTGAATTAATGATATAGTTATATTATGCACTCCTAAGGATTTCAAATAATACATATATATGTATGTATATATTTATAAGGTATTACATCTATAAGTCATAACATAATGATTTTGTCCATAAACATGTATGCATTTTCTATATCAATATCATGTCATATAATCATCAAAAACACAAATAACAAATAATAGTGGAGGACTGACGAATGAGCCTATAACATTCCCCCTACCTATAGTCATAGGGGCTCTTTTGTTCCACACGGGTCACTAGGTCCATTGTAGTGGATTGTCATTTAAGAGTTAAAGTGAATCGAACGTTTAAGAGCCAAAGTTAATCGAACCATCATAGCCTAACCATGACACGATTTCTGTTCGAGAACAAACTCAACTGAACTGCCACAACCACGCTACCTCTCATGTACCATATATTGGTTGGCATACGAGAACAAGCTCTACCGAACTGCCCCAACTGCATATCCCAATCAATAGATCTAATACTAACCCAAATCTATACCCGATCAATTAACTCACTGTGCGCACAGCCTAGTGACACCCACTAGGTAACTTATACCACAATAATCCTCCACATCATCACATATCAAGATACGCACAACATTACACAATAAAAATATGTAAATATGTGTCAATCCATATGCATGAATATCATGTATGCATATGATAATGATGGTGATTTCCATGATGAATATGAAATTCTAATGTATGTTAATAATTATGAATATTAACTCACAAGTAGAATGCAAACCTTTATTGAATCTAGTGTCTCGAAATGAAGGGTTCTGCTACTGATTGATCTATAGAAAAAAAAAGTATGAATGACCATTACCTAAGCCAAATTTAAATACCCCAAAAATAGGACCATGACTTAATACTAAAGAGCTTTATTTTTCATTTAAAAATGACGATGTTATGTTTTACAAAGAGTTTACTAAAAATTTGGCAAAGTTTTCCTTGTAAAATAGACATCTCTCTTCTAAAAGAAGGGCCGAATTGAATCTATATTTACATCGCAAAAATTTATAATAAATCCAATCATAATTTAAGTATACAATTTTATAACCCATACAACCTCATTTATACTCAATATATGCAGATAATCTCAATTATAAATAATAATTGCTCAATTTAATCAAATTCATGCATTTCTATAAAAATATAACCCTTTCTAAATTTTTATCTTACAAACTATGAAGAATTTCAATATGATTATTTTATAAAAATTGATCTACATAATATTTGTGCTTTTTAAAAATTATTTCTAACTATTTTTGGGTTGGTCGGGAAATCACCACGATCACCGGAGCGTAAGGTACACACGCCAATGCTAGAGAGACGGTGACCTTTACCACCCATCCCAAAATGATGAGCTCACGTCTATGAATCCAATGGCACTAGTCTTGTATCGAAACTAATCCCAGTTTGCAAGAACCAAAGGATTAAAGCTCAAAGGCCCATTTTTGTTCACTAGTAAAATGGGTCGATTGGTGTTAGGTTTCCCTCCTTTCCTACATTTTTAAGGTCGTTAGACGTGATAGTGGTGTTAGTTTTCCCAAAAATGACTAGAAATAAGAGATCGATAACTTACCTAAATAAACCAAAATTTCCAATCATGATTCTTCCAATTTCGAATTGTTTTTGATGAAATAAGTTTAAGGGTTTCGTAGAGTGTCTTGAGAGCTTTTCGTAGAGCCCTAGTTCACTGGAAACGGTTATCGAACAGTGAAGGCATTAGTGTTAGAATTTGAGAGTGAATAGTAACCTATACAGAAAAGGGTTTAAGAGAGAAATTAACTTAAGCTTTCTTAAGCTCCACTTATACTTTTATAGGCTTTTTTCTTTATTGGTCTATTATGAATAATTTAACAAAATTTTGGATTATTACAAATGGCCTAAGGACATGTGCCATAAATAGGGGTTTGATTATATGATATTGTGACTAGTTATGCCATGGTTTCCTTCTAATTGATAAGCGTCATCTAAAAGTTTACCCACTTCAATCAGCGTCGTTATATGTAGGTCTTAAAATATGCAAAATTTTGGAAAAATAGTTACTGAAAAATTTAAATCTTTTGTGACTTTATCACTAGATTAAAGATTACGTTTAAATCTTAGAACACAAATTATTAGTTTAGACCCTACAGCCAATCAATTGGTTATAGTTTAGTGAAAAAAAATTAAAAGCATTCTTTATCTTGTACATGTTTAGATATATATGATAAAATCCATGGGATAATTATAAATTGCAAATGAAATTATAATAAGATTATAATTATGAGATTCATATTGAATTTATGCGGTATCCCTAAATTCTTACTAGTCATTGTTCCATTAAGACTGGACATTAGTAGAACACAACAAGACTAGCACATGTTATGTTTTTTCTTATAAAGGAAGCAGTCGATCTCATAGGTTAAAGTATGGACATACTTAAAAAATATGTGGGTATTTATTAGAGAACAAGTTAATTTAAGTGATCCGATATGAGAAATATGTTTGAAACATTACTTGTATATTTATGGAAATTCTCATTGCGATAATTGTATAGGTGATCTTTGACATGAGTTCTCTAAAGTTATCTCATATAGATATTGTTATGTTTTGATACTATTTATGACCTGTTCTAATCATGGGTAGCCCATCTGATAGTTATTGAATGTAGCATGAACTATACGAAGGTAGTTAAGTGATCAAGATAGGATTAATCATCACTGTAAAGTAATTACGGAGAATGTTTTGTTATTTTTTATTATTATTGATTCAAGAAATCCTTGGCTAAGGTATAACGATGTTTTGTAAATAGTTTACAAATGTCATTAACTGAATTAATAGCTAATGGTGGAGAACTAATATACTTGGACTCAAAATATAGAAGACATTAATTACATGCTCTATGTATAATAAGAACATTGTATGACGAAAAGATTGAATTATATAGAAAAATCATATATGGAAAAGATGGTCAAAACTACTTTGACATTTCTAAATATTTGGGAGATCATGATGTGTTGCTAGACATCAATTTTAATTTACGATTGTAAATTGTTTCATTTCAGAATTAAAGATAAAATAAAAGGAGTTTTAATAAATAATTAGAATTATAATTTATAATCATTGCCAACATATTTAGGAACCTAACGAGTCTCACATAAAAAACATGTTGAAGAAAGCAAGAATATTTTAATCAAGTTAGAATTGATTACAAAGTTTGAGAAACTTTATGGTTAAATATGAGACATTTAATAAATAAAAATCAATGTGAAATATTAAATTTTATTTGGGCTGAATTAGTATTTAATTAAAATTATTTGTAATTCTAGTTAAAGTTTAAGTGAAATTACAATTTAATCTCAATTAAATTACTAAAATGTCCAAAACTTATTATAAATATGCTTAAGCTCTAATAGAGCTAGCACTTCTTGCTTAATCTTGTCTGTAAGAGTTATATAGTTATCTCAATCTATTATGTGGATATCGTTAGAGGTTGTACACTTGTGTGACTATGCTGATTAAGAAAGATTAATTTCAAAAATAGCTTGAGGGATACAAAAAGAAAATGATCAAGCTTTGAAATAAAACACGAATTAAAATTCACATTTTATTATGTTTTATGTATTAATTATTTGTAGATTTGAAGTGATCTTAATTTTTGGGAAATCAAAATAGGGAAAAATTTTGTAATTCACTATGGTCAAGATTGAATCTCGTCCCAACTTTTCAACAATTGTATTAGAACAGACTTCGATTCTATAATATATTGATCGATAGCAACTTTAGGCTTTTCATATGGAAAGCTGTACACGTAAAGGCAGATGGTAGGGTAAACTTCTCTTCTAGTGGTGATCGTACATTGATGATATTGTATCATATCTGGAGATGGATCTAATATATATACGTGATTCTTTTATCTGTGATTCTGTGATATCTTTGTTTCTTCTACTTTTCACAACCCTTTTAACTTTACTCTGTCATGGACCCGAAACTAAAATCCTTAGGCAGCCAGCTAAGAGAGCACAATTATAGGCCTGAATGATTTTGAGGAACTTTTGCAGCATACGCACCGCTAACTGCTCTGGTCCCCTAGCTCTTCTTCGGCCTTTTCTTGCTTGGTTTCTGCTGTCTCCCTCTTTTAAGTTTCATCATGCGCACAATCCACCTCTATCTATACAAAACTCTTTTCTCGTGTTTGCGATGAAGGATAAACATAACCAGACAGAATCTAACAACCATGGAATCAGCGTCCATGCTTAATAAAAGATTTCTGCTATCCATATATTTTTTGTCTCTCCAAATTTAGAGCTTAATGTAGAAAAACTGTACAGCACATATATCAAAAGAGATAAATCCTAATAAAAATACCAGCACATGCGTAATTACATGAAGGCAGTGCCCACACCACACCGCCCTCCTTTTGTAATCTTTCTTCTTTCATTTTTATTATTTAACCAAAAATCGACCAAGATTCGGAAAGTTAAAAGTTAAGATGCAGCAAAGACAGCATTTGTAAAGTCATACATGCATCTTTAATAAAATGGAATGCATGGATGTTGTCACATTGCCATCACTCATCAGTATACACATACGTCAATGTGTGTGATTGTGCTTGTGGGTATGTTTGCTGAGTGCGAAAGAGGAAGAAAGGCGGAGACAGGATGAGAAAGAGAGACAAAAGGGGGGGGCCAGTGTGTGTGGGCTTTGAAGATTAGTCGCGATCAGTGCATGAGGGTAAGATTTGTAAGTGTCACCCAAAAATCAGTAATCAGTGCCCTTTGTCTTTTGTTATTTTTCTCTTATCCTTGTCTGCATGGAACTCTGCCCCTTTTCCTCAACTTTTGCTTAAACAGTCGCTGTTACTTCAGTGACAATTCTCAAACGACACTGGAAATGACAAGCTCATTTTGCATATATATACAGTAGAGTGGGGCTTTTGTGGTAGCTACAATCCTGATAGAGTGCTACGCACGTTTAGTAATAATTAATTAGGATGAAGTTTAGAAATACATTGGGCTTTGAAATTCGTGACCAGCTATGCTGTCAGCTTCCAACCACTTGCTGATGGAGAACAGTAGCATCTTATCCTTACTAAAGCCGCTTAGAATTTTTGCATAATTAAAAATAGAAGCAACATATTAAGCTATTAGTCCTTCCATAAACCACATTAGCTACTGTAACAAGTATTGACTCATAAGCATATATATATATAGGTGCAGCTACTGCTTGATGTAAAATGGACTAGGATTAGTTTCCTTTGATATGGGGTGGAAAAGTCTCTTTCCCGTCAATTTTCCTGTCACAAATCATTACAATCATGTTTTGGAAGTTAAATAAATTTCTCTAAAAAATTGTATGAACTATAACATGAAAAACAGTATAGTATGCCTAGAACAATGAGAAGACAAAATTTTAAGTGTTTTATGTTTATTGCATCTATTGATTTTATAATCTTTTTACCAGGTGATTTATTCAAATTAATCACTAATTACCATAATTGTACATAACTTGTGTTACAGTGATTTTTCCAAAGCATTGTGAAATTGAACCTTGAAGGAAGACTCGTAAAGTTTTTGGATGACAGCTAAGCTTTCGTTGACTAATTCAACTTTTTTCATGAAAAACTTTTCCATAAATCTCATATTTAATGGTTTTTTTTAATCTCTTTGCTGAATTTTCACAGCACAAATAAATTGAGATGCTTCAAATTTGAAAATTTCTCCTGAAATACTTTTTCATT
Source organism: Erythroxylum acuminatum (assembly GCA_026284645.1). NCBI lineage: Eukaryota > Viridiplantae > Streptophyta > Magnoliopsida > Malpighiales > Erythroxylaceae > Erythroxylum > Erythroxylum acuminatum. The sequence goes on along the minus strand of JANKOD010000005.1, from coordinate 11,629,285 downwards.
CAACAATTTCTTATTAGATGATTGAATGTAAAAATATTACAAAAAAGTGAAGTGACCACTCATTTATGCACTAACCTCACCTAATTAGTGAGGAATTAATATCTTTTATCCATAACTTCATTAGGTTCATAGAGATCGTAGTCTTTAATGAAACTCTATCACCATCACCCTTTTTTTTCACAATAACAACATCTTTAATACGTGGGATTTATGGAGGTTGAAAAGTAACTAATAGAAAGATTATTTTTTATAAACTCACGTAAACAAAATAAATAATAAAAGATACCTATTAAATTATTAATAAAAATAAAAAATAACTATGTATAAATAAAAATATATAATAAGCAGTAAAATTAATAATACAATAAATACAAATCAAGGTAAAAATAAAAATAAAAGATAAAATAAGTAAATAAAGAGGATAAGTAATAAATAAAACAAACAAGTTTTCACAAGAAAATATTTAAGTTAAGTGAGAAAACGTTTAAGTTAAATAAATAATAGGAAAGTATTGCACATTAAATATTTATGCTAAATTTTAAAAATAAAATTTGAAAAATATTTTTTAAAAAAAGAGAGAGATCACTTGTTAGAAAGTACTTCACTTTTTATGCCTAATTTCCCTATGTTCTATTCTAATCACCGAATTTTGATAAATAGAACATGTTTTTATGAGTCTTTGTTATCCATATTGAGTTAATCTTTTTTATGGCCATCCAAATATATACACATGGCATAGTCATTACTAAGTTCATCAATATTTGGAGTCAGTTATATATATCTATGTACATAAACATCTCATTTCACTTTCCCAAAGAATCACGCATCAAATCCAAACGCCTCCACGCACTCTTAATCTGACTTATTTGTATAAATTATCGCTAACTCCACGTGCGATTTTTAAACAGCAACATGGATATCTATGAAAACACACCTACAGTGCCAACTCTCCCCATTGGTTGAGAGAACTCGACCATTCTTACTCATCTTCGAGAATATATCAATTGTGTCTTTGCCTTCGGCTATATGCACAAGTTGCTTCCCCACCGAACATCTCTTGCTCATGTGCATATTCAATTATGCGTACTATTTGAGATTTCTTCGACCATTATGATATACATTATTTACCTGTGGAACTTGCTCCTAGTTCGAACAAGTATCAACTGCTCACACGATTCGACATGCTGTATTTAGGTGTCCGAAAAGTCGTTCCCACTTAAAAAAAACATTTTAACGCCTTCATCAAAATAATCTACAAACACTGTTGTTGACTATTTTAGATGCTTCAAACATGAATGAGGTTGAATATCGAAATTATATATATTCAATAGAGTGTCACTTAACTAATTAAAAGAAATATAAAAAAGTTCAAGAAGAAAAATTAACAAATCCTAATAAAAATTGAGTTTAAGATGAATTGTAAAATAGGAAAATTGCTAGGTACTTTATTTTTCATTTAAGTAGTTAATTAAATTTAAAAATTTTAAAAATTTTGAGTTTTGAAAAGAATAATAAATTTATGCGTGAAATAAATAATGTTTATAATTTAAAAATAAAATATATGATTAAATACTTAAAATTTTATGATTTTATCAAAGATTTAAATAGAATGTGTTTTAGGGTTTTAACTTTTAAACATAAAATAGACTTAATGATTGATATCAAATTGACACAACACTAACACACACACCCCAAGGGAGAGGAAGAGAAAAAGAGGAGAATTTTAATTGAATCCCATTACACCATACAACTCCATCGTTTACACTTTTTTATAGGCAACAAAAATAATAAATATCTAGAGTTTTACTTATATAAGCAATATTTTATTAAACCAAAATTTTGATCCAATTATATGATAGTTTAAAGAGGAAGTTATCTCCTTTCAACTTGGTTCAATATTTTCGACTACAACTTGTTTCAAATCATGATAATTTTGGCTCCATTAAATGAGGATGTTTGATGTCTCTTCAATTTGCTTTTGGCTATCATTTAATGAAGTGCATGGATCTATGTTCTTCCATGCAAAGCTAGCTTGATTTATTTATTAACACTGTCTCCCTTAAATCAAGCTGGTGGAAATTTATCATTCCTAACAATTTCTTCAGTTTGTGAAACAACTTAGACTTCAATGGTTTAGTAAAAATATCTGCAACTTGTTATTTAGTGTGACAATAATTAATCACTGCTTCCTTTTCAGTTACAAGCGTGCGAACCCTAAACCCTAAACCCTAAACTTTGTGAAACCGAATGTCTATCTGCTTGGATCGCCCATGAAAAATTGGATTTTTGCACAGTGTTATTGCATACTTATTATCATAGAATAATTCTGATGGAGCATCTTGTTTTTGATGTCATACTTCAAGCATTCTTCTTAGCCATACTACCTGTGTAGTACAACTAGTTACTGCAATGTGTTCTGCTTCAATTGTAGATAACGTAACCATGGGTTGTTTCTTTAAAGACTATGATATTACGTTAATGCCAAGATGAAAAACATACCCTGACGTGCTTTTCTTGTTTTTATATCTCCTCCCAATCATTATTTGTATAACCTACAAGATTCACATAATTGACATTTGTATAAAAAATTCCTTCATTCAAAGTACCTTTGATATACCGAAAAATCCTCTTTGCTCCTTGTAAATGACAGGTACAAGGTTCCTCCATGAATCTGTTAAGTAATCCAACTCCAAAAACTATATCTGGTTTGGTTGCAATTAAATACCTCGTACTTCCAATTAAACTCTAGTATTAAGTTGAATTTATAGATCTCCCTTTATCTTTTTTTAGTTGTTTCAATTTCTCTTCAACTGGGGTGGGAGTTGGTTTTGAATTCTCCATCTTAAATTTCTTTAAAATATCATTCACATACTTTCTTTAGGAAATAAAAATTCCATCATCCCGTTGAATTACTTCTATTCCATGAAATAAGACATTGGACCTACGTCTGTCATGTCAAATGTTTTTACCATAGCCTCCCTAAATTCATCAATCATCTTTGAGTTGTTTCTAGTAAAAATTAGATCATCAACATAAAGACACACAATTAAAATATCACCGAGCTCAACAAATTTAACATATAAGTATGTTAAAAAGGACATCTTTCAAAATCATGCTTCATGAAGTATGAATCAATTCTTTTATACCATGCTCTTAATGCCTGCTTTAATCCATATAGTGCTTTTTTCAACCTGGAAACTTTATCTTCTTTTCCTATATTTTTATACCTTGCAGGTTGCTCAACATATACTTCCTTTTCCAAAATTTCGTTTGAAAAGGCAGATTTTACATCCATTTGATAAATTTCTAGTTATTTAGAGCTAAGAGAGATAATAATGCGAATAGTATCCAATCTCAGAACAGGAGCGAATACTTCAAAGTAATCAATAATTGGTTTTTTCTTATATCCTTTTGCAACCATTCTAGCTTTAAATCGATCAATCTCACCATTAGGCTTGTACTTTGTATTATATGTTAGAGTAGTGCCCTAAAGGTAATTGCCTTTAGCACGTTTTGTACAAAGTTGTGTACAGACTTTATTTTCAATAATAAAGAAAGGCATATTTCATTAATTTGTCGTTCATTATTTATAAATTGATATTGATCTATAAGCAAATTAATGAAGTCCATGATATATGACATAGCAAGAAGGAAATTATGATGTGATCATACTACTGAGATTCCTATCATGTACAATTATATCAGTATCTAAATTATCACTAGTCATATGATTAATGAGATTGGACATCGTTATTCCAGATAGACTAGCACATGTTAAACTCCTTGATTTGATCAAGCAGTGGGTCTCAGAAACTGTAAATATGAGATATTTACAGTTTAGTATTTATATTCTTTACTTTCTCATAATTTATTTATTTATAGGCATTAGGACAAGAAGAACAGAAGCCATTCAATGGAGGAGAAAAAAAGGAGAAACCACAAAAGCAACTGAGAAGGAAAGGCTCTTCTAGAGACCAAGTTAAAGTGTAGTCACCCTCAACTCGAGAGGCAACTCCACCTCCACCTATATGTCATAAGATACTTTAGTTTAATGTTAAAGCATATAAAGCCCAATTTCAAAGTTGAAGGATAATAAATTTGGGATAGGTAGCTACATAAATTAGGAAGCAATACAACAAATGGGTTTATAAGTGTGAGAGCATGGTCCTGGTTTTTCGAGATAGTAGAGCTCACTTATAGGGAGGTTACTCTAAAGTTCTACTTTACTTTTTTTTTTGGGTTGAAAAAGGGCCACTTTAGTTGGAACTTATCAAACACCATTTAGCTCAGGATGATAAGGGATAGGATGAGGATAAACTACATTAACTTTCTATTATGATAGGCTTATATTTGGATATGCATATAGATTTTCCATACAGGATGGAGGCTAGAAATTATTGGAGTAATATTAGCAGTAAAAGGGACTATGATCCCAGTAAGTCCAAGGTGTCTACACTAAGATACCCTGTGCTCAGGTATATTCACATCATACATAGATTGGATGATATTTTTGGAGATGTGAGGAATATGAATGTTTTTTATTTGTGGAGTATGAGAGAATAAGTGTTTATCCGTCTAGTGTATGCATTAACACAATATTTTAGGCATTAGTGTGAGGATAATAAGGTGAGCACGATTTGTATTAGGCCTTATGTGACTCATTTAGCTAGGAGGATGGGAGTTTTTGATAGATTTCCACAAATGAGGCCACTAGGTACCATGGTTTCTCACTACAAGAAATTTTGGTTTCAGCAACCAAATTCTCAGCAACTATAGTAAAATGGTTACTAATTATATACATGTTGCAACAAAAAATTATTTGGCTGCAATATATAAGTTACGCATATTTTTTACCGACCAAACAATACTTGGTGGCTATAGATGGTCACTAAAACTTACAATTTATGGATAATAATATAACGACCAAACTTAACAATTTTAGCGACAACTTTAATGGTCGCTATAGAAAATTATTAATAACAACCAACTATTGAGTGGTCACTACAAGTATTTCAAATTTTCCATTAGCAACCAATAAATTTGGTTGCTAAATTTACATGACTTCTTTACAGCAACCACATTATATGATTGCTAAAGAAGTATTTATAGCAACAAAATAATTTGTTGCTAAGTATTTTAGAAAAGATAAAAAGAGTTCTTTAGATTCAATCCATATAGTTTAAATTAGTTTAAAGGTTCGTTCTTATAATAATTAGTTATTATAATTTACTTTATATTAATTTTTATAATTCAAAATATATTTTCAATTGAAGAAAGAAGTTATCTAATAAAATTTTATTGTTTGATAATTGCATATTTCATTTACCTTTAGTTAATTAAATTAGTGAAATTTTATTTAGTACAAAAATATACACACATTACTGTTAATATCTTTTCATTAAAAAAAACAAAAGTTAAGCATAAATTTTTAGTTTACGATCTAACTTGAAAAGTTAAATTAGCAAGAGATTCTAAAAACTCAAAAATCGAAAATGAAAGCCAATATATTGTGACTTTTGTAGGAATAACATTAAAAATAGGGGATTATAAAGAACATTAATTTTGGGTCAATGTCATTAGCGTCAATACCTCTCTCCAAAGAACAAAGAGGAAAAAATGAATTATATTAGTATATATATAACGGGAAACATATATAGACCCAAACATATGTTCTTGCCAAAATTTCTAATGTGATCTACGCGAATTATAAATATGAAACACGAAAAAAAAGTTTCAATCAATGTCTAAACGAGATATAGCCTAAACGTAAAAGAGAATCTTGAAAGCTAACAATAGAAAATAGCATATTACTCTCATATGAGTCCTAACACATTTAAATCTTCTCTCGACATAAATTTCTTTCAATACTAAATGCTTAAATTTAGTAACAACAAATGTAGGGTCTGCTCGATTGGGTATGGTTCCTAACGTGTTTGATTTTTCCTTTTAAAATTTTAAAAATTATATTTTATTAAATTGACATACATTTTTGTTATGTTAAAATATTTGAGATAACACTTGATATTGTTTGACATATGGGCTAATCAGAGATATTAAACCCAGCCCAGCCCAGTAAGCAGTTATAAGTTTCTGGCACACTTGATGCTCAGGACTTAAGCACCTCGTTATATCTAAGGCTGCCTGTTACTTATGTATCTATTCATTGATCTGGAGCGTGGGGTTTTGTCTTAAGCATTTGGGTTTCGTTCCAATTTCCAATTTACAGCCGCAGCAATGGTGAGTTCATATCCACCTTACGTTATGACAACCCACTCTATTTTTAATCACCTGCCCATCAAGCAACCAAGCGTGATTTCCAATTTTAAAACCTAGACATTTTCTATTTTAACATTTTTGCTGTTGCCGCAATCTCTATCAGTAGCTTTTTGTTATTAAAACATTGTAAGTAATTATTTAATTAAAATATAATTAATTAAAATGTTAATTAAAATATTAATTAATTACATTATTATCAATTACAATATTATTATTAATTAAAATATAACTAATTAAAATATAATTATTCATTAAGTAAAATATTGTTATTAATTAACTATTAATTAATTAAAATATAATTAATTAAATATTGATATTAATTAATTAATTTCAATATTATAATTAAAAAATAATTAATTAGTTACAATATAATTAATTGAAATATAATTTATTCATTAATTAAAATACTCTAATTACAATATTATAATTAATTAATTACAATATTTTTTACAAATCAACCACTATCAACGGTAATGGTAATCATTTATCCTTTTTAACCAACTATCATAATTATAATGATAATATCCATTTCCTATTCCTTACTATATTCATTCTCATTCCCCCGTACAATCCAACCACCCCCTTAGTTTTAAACAGTACAGCTCAAGTAATTTATAAATTCGGCCAAAAAAATTGGACTAAATTCCACATAACTATAAGGTATAAGATGAATTATGAAAAACAAGATCTAAAAGGATCGAAATCCAAAAGTATAGTAATTTTACCATAGTTCAATTTTAAAATCATACTGATCGAAGTAATTTTACCATAGTTCAATTTTAAAATCATACTGATCGATTTTTTCAAATTTAGTACTATAACTTATAATTATATAAATTTAGATAAATTTGATTTATATACCATAAATGACTAACAACAGATCTTACATGTTTGTTATTATAAATTAGTTATTTTATTAAATTATTTTAAGAAAAGATACCTTTGTAATGTGAATTATTATACTATATTCATTCCCATTACTATTACCATTCTCCCGTACAATCCAATCGCCCCCTTAGTTTTAAACAGTCCAGCTCAAATAATTTATAAATCCAGCCAAAAAAAATTGGACTAAATTTCACATAATTATAAGGTATAAGATGAATTAAGAAAAAACAATATCTAAAAGAACCGAAATTCAAAAGTATAGTAATTTTACTATAGTTCAATTTTAAAATCATACTGATCGATTTTTTCAAATTTGGTACCATAACTTATAATTTATATCAATTTTAAA
>JANKOD010000005.1:11596601-11621672 GCA_026284645.1 Erythroxylum acuminatum | reverse complement strand
CTAAAGCTAACTTAATTCTAACACTTCATTCTAATTTCTAATTTCAATATTCTATTCATACTTGCTAATTAATGGCTCAACTCTAAATAATAAAACAAATAAAAAAATTCTAGGTCCAGCACTAAGATTCAAAAAGGATGGATGTTTTTAAGTTTTATGATTTGAATTATGAATTGCCTTAGGAAAAAAATGCTTAAGTATAGGGAAGTTTGATAAATGCTTAATAGACTATATTTTTAATCCCATATTTAATACATTTCGTTCGTTCATTTGAGAGTTTTATTGTTTTTGGTACTTAAATCGTTCCTAATATGTTTTTAGATCTTAATTACCTTCATGGATTAAAATGAACAAAAATCGGGAAGAATCGAGGCATGAACAATTGAACATGTTTATTAAGGACATGTGTTGGTGTTGGTGTTGTACACAACCATGTCTATAGATTATGTAAGTTGTTAAAACTGTGTTTTTGCACAACTGTTGACTGTCAAACTGAGATTGAGGGACACAATTGCGAGAAATGCATGTGTCCGTGACTATGTCCAGTGTAGAACCCTAATTTTTGAAGTATAAAAAGCAAATAAGAAAGGGAATTAAAGGATTTTGTGTTTTTAACACAGTTTTGAACCTTAGAGTAGTGGAGAAGTGAACACTAACTAAGAGATCCGAATAGACAGCATATTTTCATTAAAGGTTCAGTATATTTTATTAGAGAAAAGGGAATATATCATGAATTCTCTTTTTTTAGTTTTTCTTTTGATTCTTTGGATATGCTTTCTATTTTATGAACTAAGATGAATTTGTGATTAGATTTTTTATTTAAAGCAACCTGATTTTTAATTCAATGGATTCGATTATATGTTTTGATTATTTATTTAATTGATATTTTATGATTTTATATATTTGATATTGAGAAATCCTTTGGATGATCTTGTATAATTGAAGGGAGTTATACATAATCCTAGAGTAAGACACCATAAATCTTTCGGAGTAGGGCCAAACCTAATAGTTAAACTCATAAATTAATTAAAGCAATCTTAGGAGTTTTAATTAGAAAGAGATTTCAGTTAATTAACTTAGGATTAAGTGTTGACAATCTTGAAAAAGATTTTAGCATAAAATTTCCCCAAGCTATTGATCTTTAATTAAATTATATAATAAAGGGTTAATAGCTTAAAAAATCTTGAGAGGATTCATTACTTGTGCGTTGATTATTTGATTTGGTTAATCTTTGTGCGGTTTGCATTCTTAGTTATTGGTTGTATTGAACATTAGTTTGGTTTTATCATTTTAATTAAAACCACCACCTTATTTTATATATTAGATAATAAAAAAGAGGTAACTACTAATACTTGTAATCCTTGTAGGATCAACACTTAATATTCACCATTACTGTACTATAGTTTGGTATGTGCACTTGACTTTAAGAATCTATAGGGTAGGATTCTACGTATCAAGAATCTAAGAGAGGGACCAAGTGAGTTAGGTGCTAGGAAGTTCTAGTACTAATATTGTTTTCATTCTGAATGGAATGGGAGAAAATAGGACATTTAGAGTGGTTATGTAAATTTGAAGATTGATCTAACAACTAAAAGAGGAGGAAAGTCTTGATGAGCCAAGTTAAGGGTCTAGTTTGGTTGAGCCAGAGACTCAGACATATTGTAGCTTAAAGCAAAAAAAAGGGGTAATTAATTGAAAAAAATGAAATGATAAAAGGGGAGAAAGCAATTAAGTAGCAACAAAAAAAATGAAATGATAATCTCACAAAATAGACACAATTGAAACTTCTCTAGCTAGTTATATTCATCTTACATTTCCATGTTTACTTATTTAATAAGAGTATAAACATATGAACATATATATGTCCTCAATCTTCATTTATTATTGTAAGTTTTTATATAAAATTATTATTTTTGTGTGGTAATTTCAAAATTAATAAATTAAGTTTCTTCTTTTAAAATAATTTTCTACTTAGAGCACTCAAAAACCTATTTAATTGTCAAAATAAAGTAAATTTATTGGTTGATTAAATTATTTTTAATAAATTTGTTAGGGAAAATTTTTATCAACCTTCTTTTTTACAATTTTTAGTAAGTTTGTTAATTGAATAAGTTACATTTCAAAAATTATCATTAACTCAACAAAAGGTGTTTGATTTGCGTAGGGATAAATTTTGCAATAATAAACTTTTTTTAGTATTTTAATAATTTTGTACGAAATATGTCACGCTAAAATTTTCTTATAAAATAGATATTTAATCAATAACAATATAATAATGTAAAAAAGGAATTAAAGAAAAATTTTATGAAAATGAAATAGGTAAATAATTTTTTCGTTTTTTAATAAAATAAAATTGTTGCTATTCAAGAGTCATATAACCTAATGCTATATATATATATAAACTACTAGAGAAAGTTTAGTGAATCCAAAATCCCCTTATTTCAATCTTTTAGGTTATTTAATTTATATTTTCAATTAATGAAAAGATTCCTTTTCACTTTTAAAAATGTTGTTGTTTATTGACTTTCTTATTAAATGATTTTTTGATAAAATTATAATTTTGAAGAAAATATTAGAATAGCTCAATCATAAATATATATTTCTTAACTAAGAGAATAATTTTTCAACTATAGGTTTTATTTTTTCTCTCAAGACCTTATCTAACGTTCTTTTAGAAAGTCATAAAGTCTTTCAAAAATTCCTAAGTTATTAACCATAATTCAATCGTTTAATATTTTTAACACTAAAGGATTCAGTGATGCTCAATTTTGAATAATATTTTAAAAATTAAACTAAAAGTTAAACCGATAAAACAAAAGGTTTAAGGTAAATTGAAGAATTTGAAATATGATTAAAAAAGATTATCCTTGCTCATTAAAAAATTTACAGTTTAATTGAAAAAGGAAATTATTAAATGTAATTATTTTAGTTTAATAAGAACTTATTAATTTACAAAATTCGACCGATTAACTATAAAACTAATCGATTTTTATCAACAAGAGTTATTAAAATAAATTGAATCAAAAGTTGAAAATCGAACTAAAACGTTGGTCAATTCAAAATTCTTGCGGTTGAATCGATTGAATTGTTTAATCATTCCCTTTGAGTACATTAATTTGCATAAGATATAATCTCTGTAACAAACTTTCCTAATTTTTAAAATGATTTTAAATAATTGAGGAAAGTTTTTAAAATTGTTGGTTACTAAATCAAGATATGAAAATTATTTGGAATTTCATATATTATTAATAAATCTACTTTAAGAAAGTTAAATGGAAATTATGAACCAACTAAGTTCACTTACATATCTTTACGTGATTTTCCTAACTTTTTTTCAATGTTGACATATTTAAAAGAATCTTTCAAATTTATACTTTGTAAACTTGATTTTTTAAAGTATTTATGTCTCGAGTTTAGTAGTTTTTATACATACATAACACTCATTTTGATTAATATAAATATATTTTGTTACCATGAAAGTATATTATAATAAAATCTAAGGCCTACAAAGGAACTAGGAAGAAATAGGTTAATCTATATTGTAAGTAAAACACATAATGAAGTTTTTAAAATTTTTCTGCTCAATTCGTTTATTCCCTTTCTTCAATGTAAGAAGAAGAACCAAACATCAAGATGTGAATGGTTAATTTGGTAGAATATGAGGTGGGCCTGATTGTTCGGTAACTGGAAATGAAACAATCTCTGGAAACACGTGAATATGGATAAGTGGAAGCTATAACATGTTGCATTATAACATGTACACATTACGTGAGAGTGAAGTTGGGTTGGGCCAAACTTAGCAGTGATGTCATAGCGAATCTAACAAAAACATAAGTGAGGTCGTAGGAACTACATTCCTTTGTTTCGACTGTAACTCGCACGATGGCTGGTATTGAAGAAATCCTTGGAGATTTGAACAAAGAATCCTTTGTTTCACTGCTAAGGAAGGTCATAGGAGAATCCAAATATGTGCAAAACAACCCTCCAGAGCTTATACCAGAAGAGGACAGAGTGGTGAAACATGTGTTGGATGTTCTCCTCCCTCTTAGCACAACCTCTGGAGGAGGCCCGTTGATTGTGAATCATGTCTCCTATTTCCCTGGGAGAGGCAATCTCATCGTTCAGTACCCTGGCACTGAACCAGGAAAGGTCTTGTCGTTTGTCGGCATGCACATGGATGTTGTCACTGCTGATCCTAACGACTGGGTTGACTTCTATCGTCCATTTCATTTTGCTTTTTCTTTTATATTTTGATTCAAGTGAACTGGGTTTGGTTTGGATTCGTACTTAAGGGTTGCGTGAGTTATCAGTTCCTAATTGATGACTTTTTTTCTTTTCTTTTTCTTTTTGAGTTTATGATGCAATCTCCTGGTTTGAATTTGAGCTGGATTTAGCTCTTGGTTTCTTCTTCTTTTTTTCTCCCCTTTGTTGCGGTATATTTGGAAGTCTTTGCTGATTGTTTTCCTGAAAGATGTGATTTTTTGGTGCTTTGATTTTGCGTGGCCATAAAAGTCTGCATTTTTTTTTTAATTTGAAGTTTAGCCATTTCAAGAGAATTAAACAATTTGATCAGGGTTTTGTCTTTTGCAATAGAGGTATTGAGCTTATGAAAATTTATTTATTAAGTGATGGCATTACTTGTTGAGAGTATCCCTGAATTTCAGATTCCTTGCTCTTTTTTTTCAATTGCAAATTGTTTCCAGGAAGGCATACAATGAATTTATTATCCACGTTACATTCTGGCTGGGTTTGCAGGAGTTTGATCCTTTCTCATTGAGCATTGATGGGGATAAACTCCGCGGCCGTGGAACTACAGATTGTTTGGGACATGTTGCCCTTGTGACTCTACTGATGAAAAGATTGGGAGAGACTAGGCCTAAATTGAAGTCATCAGTGGTTGCGGTCTTTATTGCTAGTGAAGAGAATTCTACAATAACAGGGGTTGGTGTTGATGCACTGGTGAAAGACGGGCTGCTTGATAAACTAAAAGGAGGTCCTCTGTAAGCAATTTATTGATTGAACAAAAACTATTTTACATATGTAAAGCATCATCATTTCCTGGGGGCTTAATGAATATATTTCCCATTCTTCTCTTTTTTGATATAACATAATCACTCCAGTGCCGTGTTTCCAGATTCTGGATTGACACAGCAGATAAGCAACCTTGCATTGGTACTGGTGGGATGATACCTTGGAAACTTCACGTGACTGGCAAACTTTTTCACAGTGGTTTAGCCCACAAGGTATTTATAAAAACTGTATGTTGTAGGATTGGTCATCTATCATTTTGAACTTTCTAGTCAATGTCGATTTATTCTCATTGCTGCTTAATTCTGCAAGTTGTAAAATCTTCAACCTTCCGATTGGTTTCTAAACCTCAGAGATAGTTGTAGAAAATCCAATAACATGTTACCACTATTATCCTAGCATGATATACACTAGTGTTATAGATATTTTATGAACAACTTCTTTATAAATTCCTGTTTGCAACTTCTTACAACAATACCTCTAGCCTTTTTTTTCGGTTGTTCAAATGCTTGATGAATGAACCAGTTAATGTTAAAAACTTGTTCTTGGACTAGCGACACATACCTGCCTCATCTATGTGAAAGTGGGCATGGTTTAGTAATTAGCAAAATACCTGGAATGTATGGTCCTCAATAGGTTAGATATGAAACAGGGTATGAGTGCACTACAGCATCAAGCTTGCAATTTGTAGAGAGTGTGAACCTATACACACTTTCTGAGTCTTTCAATTCGTTTCCCTTTTCCAACGGTGGCAATTTCAAGACTTGCCTAAGAATATTACCATTGAATTACATAACCAATTTCAACTTGGTCTTTGTTTATTACCAGTTATGGATTGTATGCAGGCTATAAATGCGTTGGAGCTAGCCATGGAAGCCCTTAAAGAGTTGCAAATGCGATTTTACAAGGACTTCCCACCTCACCCAAAGGAGCAGATCTATGGATTTGCAACACCGTCAACAATGAAACCAACCCAGTGGAGTTGTAAGCCCCATATTAGTTGTATTTGTTTATTGATTTAACTAAAGAATGTCTTTTGAATTTCATGTTTCTTTCAGATCCTGGAGGAGGGATCAATCAAATCCCAGGCGACTGTTCAATTTCAGGAGATGTCAGGTTCATAATCTTGTTAGGAAGATGTGTGATAGAACCCACTCAAGTATATCAGTAAATTGAATATAAAAGAATCAGATGGATCAGAATGATCTCACCGATTCAGTAAGTATATTGATAATATGTAGAAATAGACTATTACAACCGAAATGATAGTCAGCCTATATGAGGGGCTGTACCTCCCAAACACACTCAACAATCCAGAAATTCATGCATACCCCCATACAAAATATTCCCCTCCTTATATAATTCATCCTACCCCAATGATTAGATGACACCTGTCACTCAATTGTAACTAACTCACGTGTTGCTAGAATTCGCCAACTTCTTCTTACGCCTACTATAAACTAATGGCCTCGGGGCTCTATCAATGTGATAAAGACTTTTGATATCGATATTACTAACCATTTTTTATCATTGGTCCTTGCAGGTTAACTCCCTTTTACAAGTAAGTCATGTTCCTTTTTTATTTTTCTGAAATCCAAAGTCTCAGCCCCTCTTTTTAATCTGTTTACAGGCAACTTTGAATATTTATTTCCTTAAAGACTTCAACAATAGATCTAGGTAACAATTTCTGATATTTCCTCTGTTGGAATGTTTCTTCCAGTGTAAAAGATGTGATGGCAAAGCTACAAGAATATGTGGATGACATAAATGACAATCTAGACAAGCTAGATACGCGAGGTCCAGTTTCAAAATATGTGCTACCGGAAGAAAATCTGAGGGGAAGGTATCTCCTTTGTTCTGCATTCATTATAAGTAGATTTAATTTGGATGAGTCCAAATTACTATCCATAATTGAGCTTACATGTCTAGGAAATGAATTACTTTTTTTGAAGGTATGTGATCTACAATATGTTTAAATATTTGTCTTTTTGTTAACTATTGATGGTTATTTATCTTGCAGCCTTACTTTGACATTCAATGAGGCAACGTCTGGGGTTGCTTGTAATCTTGATTCTCCTGGCTTCCATATATTGTGTAAAGCAACTGAAGAGGTAGTTGGACATGTGAAGCCTTATTCCATCACCGGGAGTTTGCCACTTATACGAGAGCTGCAAGTCAGATATATCTCTTCTTACGTTACTGCATGTTCACAATTCAATAATCATTTCTTCATTATTGTCTCCCTTACATTTTGCAGGAAGAAGGTTTTGATGTTCAAACTGCAGGCTACGGTATACTTATTCTGACGTCTTGCTCTTCATTTAAGTTCTTTAGAATGCTAGGCTAAATGATGTCTTGTCTACAGTGATTTTGAACGTTTGCTAAAATGCCTTTTGTAGCGTCTCATCTAGTAGAGTTGTTGCTGATTCCTGGTCCATGCTTTTTTTTCCCCCTTTACTCTTCAAGTATTTTATTCTTCTTGCCTTCATATGATTAGAATAGAACGTTAATTTGCAAGTTACAATAAGAGATGTTTGAAATTACAGTCAAGACGTCTGTCCCCATACACATTTACAAGAGTATGAAAACACCAATTTATTATTTGAAGACAGTTCTCCCCCATCTCACTGAAAATATTGGAGAGGTCTTATCTTGCCAACAATTTTTCATATATATCTCCATCTTGGAGATAAATACCAGTGTCAAAATTCTTTGCCAGACTTATGGAGCTTTCTTGTGGAAATATATTTGACATCGAAGGTAGTAGAATCTGAAAGAAGATAATTATGCCAAGTTGATTTTACTTTTCTAAAATCAAAACTAGCGTATGAATGTCCAACTTGGTTTCTAATGTAAAACACTCAAAAACCTTTCTGTATGTAGAAAAGAAACTGACATGGTACACATGGGGGACGTTGCTTGCTGGTTGCTTACGGAAGTTAATCCATTTTCTAATGAAATTGTTGTATTGTATAGGAAATCTTTGATCTGCTGATGTTCAAATTCAATCCTGCCATTTCATTGTTAAGCTTAAGTTGCTTTATTTATTTGTTTTTAACATATCATCCAGGTTTAATGGCTACATACCATGCCAAAAATGAGTACTGCTTGCTTTCGGACATGTGCGAAGGATACGGGGTTTTTGTTCGCATTATCTCTCAACTAGAGAACTGATGTACCCTAGAGCGTAGTGACAAACCAGATTCCTGCTTATAGGCAATAAAGGCATGAATTATTATGATGCAATTGTTCTCCAATTTTCAGTGTCGTGCATTACGTATTTACTTGACCTCAAGTTTACTCCTCCTACGCCTTAGAACCATACGTAATAGTACATATTTGCATTTAGAATGATGAATTGTATGCTTGCTATAGAAATGCTCATTCATAATCTTTATTATGCATTTACTTCTACGTTATACATCAAAGTCCAATCTCATATTTATATGTTACAAGATTAACGGGTTATGTACAAGTTTCCTCGGTCTACTTTTCCTAAAATCTTTTTCATGATCTGTTTGAGTTTAATTTTTCAAACTTAAGCTGCTTTATCCTCTGCCGCAATCGTCTCCGGTGATCATGTATCTTCCAAAGGCCATGTCCCAAAACAACCGCCGAGTATATGCCGTGAGTAATTATGGGTGCAAGAAGATTATTTGTCTGTTGATTTGGAGTCAGGAATGAACAAGAAGAAAACTGTTAGTTTGGACCTTAACAAATTATAGTAAAACTTGGACAAAGTAATCCCAAGACTAACCTGAATCCATTCGAAGCCAAGATAAAGTGCCAATAGCCCTTCTAGAAGGGGAGAGTAGATCTTCTTCATTTGCCTTCTCTCGTACCAGGCTGCACGTTTTGGAAGTAATAGAAGCGACTAGTTATATAATTCGAAATTTCAGGCAAGTAAATTGATAAACGCAAAATGTGAGAATAGAGCGAAGTGCAATATCATGCAGATTTCAGATTCTTTAACTTTGATTTCAGTAGTCTTGATGATCTTCTGTCCTAGTAAAACAACATTTGATTATGACATCCTGTAATTATTTATCCACCACTCAAACAATAAATATAAAGTGGATGTCCGGTATCCTTGAACTCTCTGAAACAATAGTAATAAAATAGACGGAGGGAAAAGGGGAAAAAAAAAAAAAAAGGTAATGTAACAAAAAAGCAATAGTCCCTTGGTTATCGAAGAACTATTACGAGGAAGAGGTTACAGAGGCAGAGGACGTGGACGTGGACACAATAGGTTTGCGGCAAACCTGGACACCCAGCAACAATTTGTTATTATCGGTATGATTCAAATTACCAAGGGCAGTCTCAACAACAACAACCAAATCAACAAATGTCTCGGGGCCAACAATATCAACCATCACAAATGTCAGCCATGATTGCCATGCCCTAAATAGTAACAGATCAAACTGGTTCCTCAAAAGTGGAGCGATACATCATGTTACTAGCAATCTTGAAAATTTGCAGATCAACAAAAATGAGTATTCCGGAGGTCAAGGTCTCACTGTAGGTAATGTTCAGCAACTGAACATCATGCGTTTTGGCTCAAGTTGTTTACCTACACCTCAATCTAATATCCTGTTAAACCACGTCTTGCATGTCCCTAAAATAACCAAGAATTTATTAAGTGTCCACACACTCACTAACGATAATCTTGTTTTTGTTGAATTTCACAAGGATCTAAGCTTGGTCAAGGATAGGAGAACAAGGAAGTGCTTCTCAAGGGTACAACTAAAGATGGATTATACTGTCTTCCTCTTCCTCAAGCTGCTCACTCACCTCACTCAACAACCGCCACCTATCCTACTGACTTAGTCCAAAAACCTATATGTCTAGCTTAAACAAGACAAATACGCTTAAACTTTGGCATACTAGACTTGGTCACCTACAAGAGTTTGTAGGAAAATATGTTTTGAAGCTTTGTCATATACCTTTCAGTAATGGTATGTTTTTGGATTTTTGTGATGCTTGTAACCACACATTACCTTTTCAGCATACACAAAGTAAAACCAACTCTCCTCTACAACTCATACATGCAGATTTATGGGGGCCTACACCCATAGCCTCAAAACAAGGCTTCGTTTATTATCTGCAAATTCTAGATGATTTTTCGAGATATAGTTGGATTTATCCGTTGAAAAACAAATTCCAAGCATTTGAGTTTTTCAAAAACTTCAAAGCAATGGCAGAAAAACAGTTTGATAAACACATTAAAAGTGCTCAAACCAATTGGGGAGGTGAGTTTGGAGTTCTTAAACACTTCCTCACTTCTCTTGGTATCTTATTCCAACATCCATGTCCTCACACTCACCAACAAAATGGGAGGGTAGAGAGGAAACATAGAGACATTGTAGAGAAAGGCCTAACTCTTTTAGCATAAGCTGCTTTGCCATTGTCGTATTGGTGGGAAGCTTTTGAAACTTCTATCTATCTCATTAACCGACTTCCCACACCTGTACTACATCATCAAACACCTTTTTATAAACTTTTTGGTCATCACCCGGATTACAACATACTAAAAACCTTTGGTTGTGCATGTTTTTCTCACCTTAGACCATACAATCAACAAAATTTTAATTTTCATACTCGAAAATGCATTTTCTTAGGTTATACTCCAAACCATAGAGGATTCAAGTCCTTGGATTCATCTGGAAAAATTTACATATCTCGAGATGTCATCTTCAATGATTTCGATTTTCCCTTTGCTAATGATCCTTCTTTCAACAAAGCCTTAGCTGAAAATACACCTATTACTTCAAAAACTTCCAGCAACCTGCAGGTGTTAAGACAGTATGATTCATCTGAGATGGCATCTCAGAGAGGTATTAACTCCACCCCTGCTTCTTTACGTTGTCCGCCTAATTGAAATCCTACTTCCCATTCTGATTATTCTACCTCAAAACTAGTACCTCCACCTGATCCTATAATTCCAGACATCTCTCATTCTTCGAATATACCTACAGCATCTCCTACAACCATCGAACCACCCAACATAGCTATTAACACACAACTCATGATCACTCGTAGTAAAATAAGTATATACAAACAAAAAACCTACCTCATTAATCAACCCAAACCTAAAGAACTTGAGCCAAATAGTGCAAGTCAAGCACTGAAAATTCCTCAATGGCGACGGGCTCTTGAAAATGAATATACAGCTCTCACATCAAATTCTACCTGAGAGCTAGTTCCATATCGACCGGACTACCAAAGAGTTGGAACATTACCGAAATCCAAGTTTCTATCGCAGTATCATTAGAGGCTTACTACACGTTACTATCACACGGCCAGAAATTTCGTTTATTGTTAACAAACTCAGCCAACACATGTAGAGTCCTTTAGAGGCAGATTGGTGTGCTTTTAAAAGGGTATTGTAATACCTTCGAGGAACAACAAACCAAGGCTTGTCTTATAAACCTTCTCAACACTTTGAACTTACTGCATTCTCTGATGCAGATTGGGCAACAGATTTCATTGACCGTAAATCCATTAGTAGTTATTACATTTATCTTGGTGAGAATTTAGCTTCCTGGTTCTCTAAAAAACAACAGGCAGTGGATCGTTCAAGTACAGAGTTTGAATATCGCTCCTTGGCTACTGCTGCCGCTGAAATTGCATGGTTTTTTTCCTTGTTGCCAGAAATGGGGCTTAAACAGTCTCAAAAACCCATACTTTGGGTGGACAACATCAGTGCAACTTTTCTTGTTGCTAATCCTATCAAACATTACAGATCTAAGCATATAGAGATTGATGTGCATTTCGTTCGTGATCTCATTGCCAAGCAAGTTTTAGAAGTACGACCACCTTATGTTCCCACTTTAGACCAGGTAGCAGATATCATAACCAAGGTGTTGTCCTCCAGTTGCTTCAATTATCTTAAAACCAAAGCTCGTTGTGCTTCAGCCACAGCCTCGCTTGAGGGGGGATTTTGAAAACAATTGTTAATTTCCCTTTATTCTGTAATTAGTTAGAGCGATAGTCTATTATGAAGTTTGTTACGTAAAGAGTTCTAGAACTCTTCCATTCAGTCGCCACTTAAGTCCAGCTCTCTGCAGAGAGATAGGTCATCTTCATCAAGAATGCACTCTATTCAAGTTTCACCTTCTAGCTTTTTATTAATTAATTCTGATACTTCATCAAAGCAAGAAGAAACGTTTCTGGCTAACTGAAAATGAATGTTAAGAGGAGAGAAAACCTGCAAAGAGCTTTTTCAGATCTTCACGGCCGGAGCGAGATTGTAAAACAGGGGCGACTACATATGTAGGATCTGGAAGAAAATAAACAACTTAGGAATCAAATCATATATACCAAAAGAAAAGAAAATGAAAACAAAAGGCAAAAACTCTTGAACAAATTCGATTAAACCTTCTGGAGAGGAAGCCATATAATAAAGAGAACCGGTAAGAGCAGCTGTAATTACAGCTGCAAATCCCTGAGCAAAAGGGACAAATGGAGGCAGCACACCAGTCTGCACTTTGTGTAAATACTAACAAGGTTTAATAGAGAGGTACAGAGATACACTAATGATAAAAAACAAGAAGACTATTTATATAAACCGCATACCAGAGCAGCCATTCCTTTAGCATCTGATAGCAAATTGGTTCCGCTGAGGAATACATCAGCCAGAGCTCCCTATGAAGAGGTAAAGGATTGATAGCATATGATCTTTTTTTTTCCAACAGTGCAATTGGTAAAGATATAGAATTAAGCACTTCCATCGTAATAAGATGATGGAGCCACTCCTACTGTGCTTATGCAATGAGTGGATGGAAAATGCTAGCATGAATTGCTCTTAAGCAAGAGAGTAAGTGGCATATTTAACGAAGCAGGTTTCTAGTTCATAATAATATTAACCCAAAACATTCCACTTGCATGCTAAATAGAGAGTCATCATATAAATGAGATGATCAACAACTCAAATAAAGGGTTTATTGAACTTCCCAAGAGTCCATAAAACATAAAGTCTAAAATACTTGATAAAAGACTGAAACAAAATGATGGTTTGCATGCTCTGTAAATAGACATACAGTTAATGCCATCCAAGTTCATCGCTGGCAACAAAACAACAGCAGCTCATGTCATGGCAATGTCAGAACTAGACCACACAGCAATACTACCATAGAGTTAAATGTTTGATGGTTCCATCATAAATGGTGGAGTTGTGAAAACTTATAGATAAGTGTCCAACATCTAAATTGAATTCTTTCTGGTTAAAGAAACAGTTAAAGAGTTCCATGATGTAGATCACACAACTCTCATCCTAGAACACAGCACATACCTGAACAGCAGCCCGGTAGAAAAGCTCCTCCCCTACTGAGCTTGCAGCAACAACGAGTATAAACTGCAAAGATATATTGAAAGTGACGCAATTTACTGGTTTATCCTTGCAGACATCTTAGGATTATTTCAGTGCAGAAAAGATTACCGGATTATTTCAGTGCAGAAAAGTTTACCTGCCAAGGAGACATTCCATAAAAGAAGCTCCGAAGCTCTTCATCCTCAACATCCCTGATGGCACGAGCATGGGGCGATAATTTCACAACTTCATCCTGCAACGAGATCAAAGTGACCAAGTCTAATACAAGAAACGAAAGGTAAAGCATATAAACATCTGTTTCCTTTCAAAGAACAAAGATTTACGAAATTGAAAAGGAAACACAAGTGTTGAACATACATCAAGTATGAAAAGAAGGGCCATAATAGGTGGAGCAGCATATCCAAGCCCTTGTAAAATGGCATCTAAACAAGGATTGAACCCTCCCATGCTATCAATTCCAGTTATTGAACATATAAAACTTCCAGCCAAACCCATTGCTCCATAAATACCTGCAAGAAAAACCATCAAGCAACTTTCGTTCTCACTTCCACCTTTAAGTTTACTTACAAAAATAATTACTTTCTTGTCTATCAGCGCTCAACCTTACCGATTCCGAAACTAAGTCTAACGACGGCGTCGATTTTCTCCCAAACAGGAAATTCTGTGACGTCGCTGCCAAAGCTCCGATCATATGTTGCCGCTTCCATGGCACTGGTTCCAGAAAAACTGCCATGTGTCCGCTCCCGCTCCTTTATCACTTCACCACTCCCTCTCTCCGTTGATGCTTTGACCACGTACGGCAGTATTTGAACTCCTCTCTTACTCTCTCTTCCTCCATCACTCACCCTCAGCCTCTTCCAGCCACCACTCAGTTTACTATCACCACACGAGGTCAAAGCGTTCGTCGCCGCCGCCGCCGTTAGGTTCCCTGAAACTAACGTCAACTCCATTAACAGATGTTTTGGCTTTGGCCTTCTTCTACTAGGAGCATAGCGCACTCTGCCGTCTTTCCCTCCCTCTCTTTCTCTCTGTAGTCTAAGTAAATAAACAGAAAATTAAACGAAGGATTTGTGATCGTTGGATTTGATAAAGGAAATAATGCGACAGTTAGGAGTGAATGGGGAATGTGGTGTTTGTGATTCGGTGGGCTGGCAGGGGCTTTTGGGGATGGGGATATCGGCTGGGCCAATGAAAAGGTAACACGTAGGAGATAACGTTGGCGGGGGCTTATCAAATTTTAGTTCAGGTGCGTTGCCTCTTTTTTCACCTTATACATGATTGCGAAATGAGAGGTGAAAATGAAATAATAATAAGGGCAACAAAAACCAAAGAGAATTTTTAGTTCAACTGTATAAATATATAAATCATTAAATAAAATTTGATATTATTTATTTATTCTGTTCTAAGTTAAATAGGATGAAGTTACGATTTTGGAAACTGGTGAATTATTAATCAACTTGTAATTACAAACTAAATCAATTTCGATAGCAACATGCAATATTTACATTGTTAGGAAACATGCTTATAGTTTCTCATTTAAATATTTCTTTTATGTAATCCAAATTGCCATTGAATATTTGACATTACTTGATTTGAAATTTTTTATCATATAAATAAGGGATTGCCATATAGTTTGATTGAGTTACAAATATGGCATAAGAAACTAACCACTTAACATATATCTATGGATATACCCAGTGGCGAAGCCAGGAATTTGTTTCAGGGAGGGCAAAATTTTTTCAGGGGGGCATTTGCACACACTATACTCTCTATCCTTGCAGTTGATTACCCAGTGGAAAAGGTCGCTTGTTACTTATCAAATTATAAAAAAAATTTGAGGGTCACTGTAGCTTCGCTACTGTATATCACAGAGGCTCTTTTATGTTATTTGCCAAAACAAATGTATCAATCTTTTACAACATAAAAGCTCATAGGTTAATACAAGTCACCTCAACTTCACACAATACCCTATCACTTTATTGTCGAAGTTTATATAAATGCATACTGCTAGCTAACTCAAACATCAACGTATTGTTAGTCTCACTCTTAAATAATTAAATCCTTAAGCATACACACATTCTAATCCCTTCAAGTTGCAGCTGATGAAACTATGTAGTGGACCAACACAACAAACTAGCTATCATATTGTAATAAACCAAAATAAAATGAAATAATCATAACAGCAACTGACACAAAATAAAAGTGAAAGTAAAGACCTCACTCATTATAAAAAGAATATAATAAAAAACATAACATAACAATTTCCTTCCCCACATGTAAACCGAATAGTATCCATAATATGATGAAGTATAAAAAAAGGGGGTTAATTATCAAAAAAAAAATTCAAACTTTGCTCAAATTTGGAATTATAACTCGAATTTTTAAAAATGGCAATTAAATGTTCAAACTTTCAATCTTTTTCAATTCTAGCCCGACGTTAATGTGTCCGTTAAGTTTACTGACATAGCTGCTTACGAGCTCTAGAGACCTAAAATAATTATACACCTCAGACCAAATTAACATAATTAATGAAGATTAATTAAACTATGTCATTTACTGACATAACTAAAATTGCATCGCTTTTAGGAATAAAATCCCTAAAAACAAGATGCAACCCTTCGTTCTTGCATCATATCAAGCTACTCTGTTTGTTATCGCATCACACAACTGTCCTCACTCTCTTTTTTCTCTCTATCTCTCTCTCTTTATGAATCTATTTGTTCGAAATTTGAGAGAGAGGCAGAGAGCACCTTAGAATCTTATTTAGGGATAGTGATGCCTTTAATTTAATAAGACATTCAGAGGAGTTAAAAGGTCTGCGTTACTCGTTTCATAAAAACAAACCATCCACGGTTTGGTCTTTAATTTGCAACTCCTACTTAACTAAAGCAGTAACGCCACCATCCAATTTTAGTGTCCCTCTTAGTCAACTATGTATTCTCGTTCTTGTGTCTCAGTTTTACGTCTCTTCTCTCTCTTTTCTGTTTTATGTCGAATTTTCATGGTTGCCCATTTCTTCTCTTTTCGATAGAACCCTCCTATTGTTATTCTAAACCCTTAGCAAGTTTCCCCTTTGTCTTCGATTCCTTTTTATTATTTCTATGTTTAATAGGTTCTCACCAAGTTTGTTAGTGGAACCAACCAAATCGTTATTGTCAGATAGGCTTCTTGGATTATCCAAAACAGTTGTAGATTAATGATGGATAATGCGTTGCTTGAATGAAGAGAAGAAGATGTCTCTACTGAATCTCTAATTGCTTTACCATGCTAACCATTCCTTTCACTAGGTATCCATTTGTCTTTCTATATTTCTTCTATTATATTTCATAGCAATTCAACTACTTTCATGGAAAAAAAAGTTTATGAACCACATGCATTTGTGACCTTTCTCTGTAAGCTCTTGAATTTTTTTTCCTTCTTTTGTATCTTTAACTCGAATCCTTAGTTGTTGATTGCATAATCAATTATTTAAATTTCACCTTACTGTCTTGCTTGTTAAAGAACCAAAACAACACAGTTTTAGTTATGTTATTAAACTCTCCATACAACTTGTTTTATGTTTAATTATGTCTAGGTGGGCTATAGATTATAACCAGTATTTAGACTATGGAGAGCTAGATGGATCAAATGACTACTGCAATCAGTCATTTGAAGGTGTAAAATTATGATAAATTACCATCTTAAACAATGATAAACCCAAAGAGGATGTTTATGCAATGGTATTGAGAAGCAGAAAGGAGTTGGATTTGCCAACCAAGACACCATCTACATCAAAACAAAAAGAAAAGGAAGGGGCAATCAAAAGTAATTTTCTAAATGAAAAGGTATTGACAAGTAAAAATTCTCCTCCAATTAAATAAGAACTTATTCCTCGTTTTCTTAAAGCCCTAATGGAAAATCGAAAATATGAGTGCAATTCGAGCTTATAAAAACTTCTCAAAAATATGATATAGATATTCCACCTTTTGATGTTGTTAAATAAGTTCCTCGTAATACTAAATTTTTGAAGAATTGTATACAATAAAAGGGAATAACTTAAAAGATGTGAGAAGATTAGGGTAGGAGCGAGTGTTTCAGCAATCATTTAGAAAATTCTTCCTAAAAAAATATAAGGATCTTAGTATGTTTTTCATCCCTTACACGATAGGTGACATTAGAATCGAAAAGGCCATGTTATATTTAGGAACATATATCAATATTATATTGTACACCATCTATTATGTTCTAAATCTTAGACCATTAGTAAAAACTAGTGTATTGATTTAGCTAACTAATTGGTTTAATGTATATCCTAAGGGGTTAGTTAAAGATGCCCTTGTTTAGGTTAATGATAAATTGATTTTATTAAGCTATTTTTATGGTCTAAACATAGAAAACAATGATTGATCATTAACTATTTTATTAGGAAGACCTTTTCTTAAAATTTCAAAAACAAAAATTGATGTTCATAATGGTACACTAACTATAGAATTTGATGGTGAGTCTATTCAATTTAATATAGATGATGTTAGGAGATATATTAATGTTAATTCTTTTATGTGCTCAGTTGAATTAATTGATTATCTGACATAAGATGTTTTTGAACTCGAAGCGAAAATAAGTTAGAGGTGGCCAACCATGAACATCTTTGGGAAGAAAATGAAGATTTGAAGTTTAGTTTTGAATTATAGGATGTAGTGGTAGATTCAAACGAATTTGTGAAGATGAAAAAAATTGGATAATGTGTCTTATGTTGAGTTGCTAGTGCTTAACGAACATCTTTTACCATCTATTTTGTAGGCACCAATATTTAAATTGAAACTGCTTCTGAGCCATCTTAAGTACATGTACTTGGGAGATAAAGGGATGTTGCCAATCATTATTTGTAACAACCTTAAAGAGAGACAAGAAGAAAAGTTAGTAAAAGTTCTCATAAGGTACAAAACAACCATACGGTGGACCATTTTTGACACAAGAAGAATTAATTTCTCTACGTATACACACTTAATTTTGCTAAAAAAGATAGTGAAACCAATTAAGCAATTGTGAAGGAGATTAAATATGCACACCAAAGAGTTAGCAAATAAAGAAATTTTGAAGTTTCTTCAAGCTGGAGTTATCTATCATATTTCAGATAGTAAATGGGTAAGTCGTGTTCAAGTTGTTTCAGAAAATATTGGCATTATAGTGGTAAAGAATCAAAACAATAAATTAGTACCTCTAGTGGTGAGTTTGTATTAATTATAGAAAGTTAAATGTTATAACTAAAAGGATCATTTTCCTTTACCATTTTATTGAATAGATGCTACAAAGGCTAACAAGTTGAGCTTCCTATTGTTTTCTAAATGGTTTTTTATGTTATTTCTATATTGTACCTCCTCTAGAGGATCAAGAAAAAACAACTTTCACAAGCCATTTTGGAACTTTTGCATACAAATGAATGCTATTTAAAGCTCGTAACACACCTACCACTTTTAAAGGTGTATAGTAAGTATATTTTTAGATTATGTTGAACATATCATAGAGATTTTCATGGATGATTTTATCATTCATGGAGGTTATTTGATAGTTGTTTGTATAATCTAACAATTGTTTGTAGAGGCGCATAGGAACTCACCTTGTTTTGAACTTTAAAATGTGTCACTTTATGGTGGAATAGGTATTATTCTAGGACATAATATATTGGCTAGAGGTTTGGAGGTCAATAAAGCTAAAATTGATGTGATTCAGTCTCCTCTTTCTCCGGTTAGTGTTCAGGAAGTTTGTTCTTTTCTTAGACATATAATTTCTTACCAATGATTCATTAAAAAAATTTCCCACATCAGTTTGCCTCTTTGTAAGATCCTATACAAAGATATGACTTTTAAATTTGACAAGGGATGAAAATGTGTGTTTGATAAGTTGAAATAGTTATTGACATCAATACCGTTAAATTAAGAGTTTTCCGTTCAAAATAGTGTGCAATGTGAGTGGTTATATTCTGGGAGCCATCTTAGGTCAACGAGTTGGGAAATTTTCATATTTTATATATTATGTATTAATGACCTTAAACGATCCTTAAAAAATTATTCAATCATTAAATAGGAGCTCCTAAATATTGTCTTTTGTTTAGAAAAAATTTCATTCTTATCTATTATGTACTAAGGTAATTGTTTATTATGCAACCCTTAAGTATTCGATGACAAAGAAATATATGAAACCAAGATTTAAGAGGTGGACACTCTTGTTGAGTGAATTTGATTTGAAGATCAAAGATAAGAGTGGCGTAGAAAAGAGAGTCACTGATCATTTAAGCCACCTAGTTCATATAAAGAATGAAACCAATTTGCGAGAAGAATTTCTTAAAGAGTAGTTAATTTTTACAAGCCTAAATTTTCCATGGTATGCAAACGCCATTAATTATCTAGTTACTAATAGTTTACTAACATATTTGTGTAAAACTCAAGGAGACAAGTTCAAAAGTGATGTGAAGTATTACATATGGGATTATATGTATCTTTCAAAGCATTATGCTTATTAAGAAATAAGATGGTGTGTACTTGAAACTAAAATTTCTTCTACTCTTACTTTTTACCATTCATACACATATGGAGAACATTTTGGAGCTAAGAGAGTAATAAGAAAAGTGTTGGATTATGGTTTCTTTTAGCTTTCTTTAATTCAAGATATGTATTTTTTTCACAAATCTTATTATTGTTTCCAAAAAATGGGTAATATTTTGCAATGTAATGAGATATCCTAAACTCTAATTTTTGTTTGTAAAATTTTTTACGTATGGAGTATTAATTTTATGAGGTCATTTCTTACTTCTTTTAGGTACGTTTACATTTTATTAGTTATCGATTATATTTTAACGTGGGTGAAAACAAAGGTCACCTTGATTAACGATTTTAAATTTGTTTTAGGTTTCTTAAAATCTAACACATTTAGTAGGTTTGGTGTTTCAAGAGGCCTAACTAGCATCCATGGAACAAATTTTTATAACTGGGCTATGAAAGAATTAGTGAAGAAGTATCATGTTACTTATAAAGTTGCTACATCATACCATCCATAAACCAGTGGAAAATTGATGTTTTAAACCAAGGAAATAAGTTTAACATAGAGACAATTTCGGTCTAAATAAAAAAGATTGGAGTATGAATTTGGACGATGCACCATAGGCATACAAAAGAACCTACAAAACACCAAACTATATATCTTTGTATAGGTTAGTATTCGATAAGTCATGCTATTTTCTGGTTAATTAGAACATATGGCATTTTGGGTTGTCAGACAATGTAATATAAATTTGGTTAAGAGTGGTGAACATAAGAAATTGTATATATGAGAATTAGAAGAAATTTGTAACAATACCTATGAAAGCTTGAGAATTTATGAGAAGAAAAGAAAAACTTTTATGGTAAAATGATTTTCGAAAAGAAGTTTTCATTAGCTAAAAGATTCTCCTTTATCATTCTAAGGTTCAATGATTACTACGTACCTTGTTGGATGAGGCCTTTTATTGCCTCTAACATGTTTCCTCATGGTGCAATAATAATTAAAAGTCTAGCCACAACTTATAAGTTCAAAGTTAATGGTCACGTACTTAAGCCTTTTTTTAAAGGTTTGCAATTCGAAAGCATAGAAGTTAATCTAGTAGATCTTATCTATACTAATCACTAGACGGAGGTATCAAGTCTAGCCAACAACAATAAACTAAGAGGCTACTCAAGAGACATCTTCAGTCTCACTTTATTTACTTAGCACATTTTCATTTTTATGAGTTTTTATTTTTAATTTCTAGTTTGCGGTATTTTGGGGATTGTTGATGTTTACTTGGCACTCGTTTTTTGTGGTTTTATACAAGGTTATTGTTACTTTAGGGGTTAAATTTATTTTAAAAACTTAACAATGATAAATAATATAAAATTCTTCTTCTTCTTCTTCTTCTTCTTCTTCTTGTTTTCAGGTTTGTTTATCGCACTCCCTGCCATCACTAACCCTCCCCCACACACCAAATTCCTAGTGCATTGTCGACAATCACCTTCGATCTTCAACCCTTGCCATTGCCAACATTTACCTCCCACCACTAAACTTTCCTCTCCATCTTCAATCCCTTAGTCACCATCACTAATCCTTTTATCCCCTCTCCTAATGTCGACATTACTTCACTTGTTCTTCTCACTATGGTGACTTAACTATGGCGAGATCCAAATCAAAAGTTAGGATACTATTTCATTTTACTCATAACAAGCTCCATTATTGTCGAAATCACTGTGTCACCTATCACACTTTTCATTGCCTTCACTATCAAAGCAAGTCACTATTGACCCCATCTTTTAGTGCCTACCTTTCTTTATTCTCTTTCTCACACTCTAATTTACTCACCACCACTGAAACAACAATGAGGAGGCCTCTTCATACGCTCTCAAACCCAAAAAAGGAAGAAGGTAAAGTTAGCGAGTAAATTGAAACTCAAGATTGAGGGATTTAACACTTTCACTAATATGTAAGATAAGACCATATGAAGAATCATGTGAACAAAAAAGGCACCCCTATAAGTATATTTGTACTCAGAGTTTGGAGGACCTAATCTATGAGTAATTTGATATGTTGGTTATTTGAATGGTTTAACAGAATTACATGATCGTGAGGTGTCCTACTTTTTCTAACCTTGCTTATTAATTTTACACTATTTTTCAATTCATTGATAATCCTAAGCTTAACTTGTTCGTTAAGCGGACATTTCAAATATATATATTTGGCTTTGGGTGGGGAAGGGCAAGGAAACTCTTTTTGCTTCATTTTTTTAATTATTTTCTATTCTTCTTTAAAAAACATTAGTAAATTCTGGTCTTTAATGACTAAGTTCCTTTTTCTTGGTTGAAGGGATTTGAAACCTTTGGAACTTTGTAGATCGTGAGATGTCTGGGTTTTAATGCAAATCATTTTATTTATTCAGAATTTGAATTGTTCTTTTATCCTTATGTGTTATGATTATTTGGGTTGATTTCTAATAAGCTTGATTAATTTGTTGATTGAAATAATCATTTGCTATATTAAATATTGAATACATAATTGCTCGGTTCCTTTAATATTTATAACAACTAGGAGTTCATAATTTGTTGCGTCAATAATCATAAATCATTATCTACAAGGAAGAACGCTTAACTAGATTAAATGCAATTGTCGATGTTATGTTGTCTTGATACGATGGTCTTTCTAATTTTCAAAACTATTGTTTAATTAAAATTTAAATCGTAAGTGAGATTAATGAACAATAAAGTTTAATTAGATTACATGTTTCTAATTAGCTAATCACGAGTAAAGACAATTATTAAGTACCATAATAAATATTTGAATAAAAAAATTATCTTTTATATCAACGATTGATCGTAGTTCTAATGATGGATATGACCGTATACCAAAGTTAGTTTTAATGAAAATTTACTTATATTTTTTGTTGAATTTGATTTGCTAATTTTTATTACAAAATGTTGTGTTACCTCACCCCATATTTTGTTAATGGATTTGTTACGTAATGATTTGTTAAGTATACATATTTTGTGTTAAATATGTCTACTTTTCATATTTAATAATGTATACATGTGATTGTAATTCATGCACAGTTATTTAAATTTCAAGAGTTATTATAACTAATATTTTTTTAGTTTTTGTTTATTATTTTAAAATAAAATAAGATAACATATTTTGTGTATATCAAAGTTTCTCACCAAAATACTTTAATGCTCAATTTTCGTAACTGTTTTAGTAGTAGATTATATACTCGGTGAAGAAATTGTTCTCGTGTTTTTTTTCAAGTAATTGACTTTCTTCTTCTTCTTCTGTATAATTTTGTTTAGTTTTTGTCTGTTACTTTGGTTATGGTTGAATGCAAGTGCGTATCTCGCAATTTAATGATTGTCCGTTATTTGGAGTCTATGTCGAGAGGATTGAGGCTGATGAGAATTTTTAGGATGTTATTGATGGTTCATTGAAGGTCATGTTCGGAATTAAGAGGTTTCAATCTCATGTAGATGTTGAGAGAGTAAGTGAAAATTAAAAAGGTTATGTTTCTTTGGAGAGAGGTTCTTTTATGGCGTAACTGTTGGACAATTTTGTCCTTCTTTATAATATTGGACAATTATTAATTATATTTTCGGATTTTTAATAATTTATCGGTTAAGTTACGTAATTTGATCCAAACAAAGGTAATAAAGTGGCCCAATAAATTATCTAAGTTAATGGGTCGAAGCCCAGGAGGAAAATAGATTCCGATTAGTGTGGACTGGACCCATATCAAGCTTGTGATGGGGAAGTCCAATATGAAAGCTATATAGGTTAAGGTCTCCTACAGTTGTTTATGTAATTCGTAAGAATACAGCTCCTCTAACCCATTAAGAGCACTTACATCTTAAAAAAACTAAAGAAAGGCGTTAACCACGTGTCAGTGATCACTTTCCGTGAAGGTCCCAGGAGATTTGAGCTCGTTTTGACCTCGGAAACTGCTTCGGAACATCGGATGGAACCAAAATAAGGTATTCCACATTTTCTTCATTTTTAATCATTTCATGAACGATCTAGGACACGTAATAAGGTCTATCATATGTGTTACATATGGTAACAGAGCGGTTACGTGATCAGGTTGTAGGAAACGAAGGTTTTTTTAGTTTCCATTCATTATGGTTTTCATCAGTTTTTGATTTGTTTTTCGATTTTTTTGCATAAATGATGACGTAAAAGTGGTATACATAAGGCTAGCTGTGAAAAATGGGTTGAAAACGGACCAAAAAGAGCGGAAAAAAGTCGTCTCAGGTCGTCGGAAATCACCTTTCCCGTCAGAGGGATGCACTGCTCGCCTTACAATGCTACAATACCAGCGGAGTGGCGGTACGGATGGCGCATGCAATATGTGTCACCAAGTGGCTCCACGCATTGAGGGGCGTGCATGGTGCGTGCGTTCGCACCTCACGCGGCTTGCTCTCCCACGAGTGCAAAACAATTGGGACGTGCATTGCACGGGCCTGTATCGGTCCCGACACGTGAACAGCAGGGATCCAGACACATGGCAGCGCGTGCAATAAACACATATGCTTGCAAGTTAATGCTTGCTGATGTCAACACACAGTATGCGCTAACGTCAGCACCAAAAAAAAGAGTAAATTTTCAAAATTCCCATAAGGTTGTCCCGAGTCAGTTTCCGGGTTCGAGGAATTTTTAAGTGATTTTTCAATTTTTCTGGATTTATTATGTTGGTAATTGGATTTCGGAAAACTTTTTAAGGCTTTTTAAAGCTAATTTTGAGTGCATTTTTGCACTCCAAACTGCACATAAGAGAGATACTTTAAGTTTTATGTCTCATACGGTAAGTTCGGTATTCGAGAAAGTATGATAGTCACTCTCATTGAGAATTTTTTAAACAAAAGTCTCAAATAAAGTTTAAAGACAATGCCTTCAATACTGATATGTGATTAATTGACTATGCATTTAGTTTTTTGCATTTATAACTAATTTTTACATACATTATATCCATATAGAATGTGAAGATGACATAAAGATGTATCCCTTGTGTTTATGGACTTTCTAGGCTACTGATGAGAATGTAATCATCAAAGTGGCCTTTCAAGTTAGTATTTTGGATTGTTCTGCTCACATGTTGGGGGATGTCTTTGGCCTTATATGTTAGTGTAAGTCGACTTGTACATGTTGTAAGTCGACTTATGTAGTCACGATACCCATAAGGCGACTTGTATAGT
>JANKOD010000005.1:11523623-11536019 GCA_026284645.1 Erythroxylum acuminatum | reverse complement strand
CTACTTTTTCATTCTGACTCATGTTTGTTTGTCATCAAAATCTTCTTATACGTGAAGTCAAAATTCTGACTTAACAATACCAAGGTCACCTTTTCTACTTCATTTGTTCCTCATTCTCAACTCCATTTCAAATCAGTATCATCCATAAAGAAATTATAGCCCATGATTAATCATGAACACCAATAACAGAACATACACATATACACATATCCTTCATCAACTTACTACACATATTCAACTTCATTTTTGCTTCCATTTTACTTCTAACCTTTACCTTAATTCTTCCCATTTCAAAAACTCTTATCTATCAAAAACACCAAAGCAAAACAAGAATCTATCCACACTTCTCATTCAATACTTCTAACTTAGAAAACGTTCGAGGTCTAACATATGGTATTGATATATTAATGATACAATCGTTGATGTTAGAGTTTTAAATTATTGTCCACAATTTTATTTTGAGAGTTATTATAGTTTCCCTTAAGTCTTACATTTTCTCATAACATTGTCCACATGTTTTATTTGCTCCATTTCTTTGTTTCTCACATTATCATACCATGGAAAAAGTCATAACTACATACATATTTAATGTGATTATGGTCATATATTTGTTATACTCTTTCTAACAAGGTCTCAATATGAAACTGTTTTGAATAAAAAGAAAAGACAAAAGCATCTCTTTTGTCACATTAATTACTAATGAAATGCTTAAGCTTGCCTATTGAAACTGAAACTGACCAAAATTAACTATTAAGTAAAAAATGAGTTTAACAAATTAGGAGTCATTAGTGCCACAATGTCTTTTCATTAGCAACCCAATAATGAAGTTTGCAAATGACTCGTCATCATCACAACATACTACTTGCATATTCAATGGTTTCCTTGTTCTTTCAAGACAACATACTGCTTGTAGTTGCAAAAAGAGAAAAAAAATTTACATTTCAACTTTTAACAGTTACAATGTCTCCATTGTTCTATTTACGTCTGACGCCCAAGTTGTTAAATCATATGGGACTTATAAAATAAAGATATAAACACAAATATTAAACTTATGATGAATTTGCATTACACAGATGAATTACTACATATACTTACTTCTTACGAACAACAACGCATCTTGTGAATGAGACTCTTACCCCAACACATAGAAGAAGTTTGACATATTTTTTGGGAAAAAAACCTTCATCTTATTTACAAATACTAAGTACCTACACGACACCTTCAATTTGAATATTGATTCAAATATTTTATACTAATGGTATTGTTAAAAAAATAATAATTGAAATACTTACTTTTCTATTAATGCATTCATAAAAATGTTAACCAATGTTTAGCTTAGCATTTGATATCTGTAACTTCATCTTCTTATTACAACCGGGGTAATCAATATTCAAAATCTAAATTATATATATATTATAATTGAATACAATTAAAATATCACATATAAAAATAAATTTATATATTAAAATTATTTTACTATTGAACATAACGCTTTCTCTAAAAAAAATAGAGAACATGTCTTTTCAATTTCTGCTACATTATCAAAACAACAATAAATAGCAACCTTGAATCCATTAACATTACCTTGACACTCTTCCCATGTCAAATATATATCAGGTGTATAAGCAACAAAAGCTACATATATTTTATTTCTGCCCATATTTTTTATCCTATTACAATATCATCATACAAATATTTAATTAGTAACTTAAATGTACTTGAAAAGAGGGGTTATCTACTCAAAAGTTACTTTCATAAAAGAAGTCAAGGTGATTTGCTTCAATTTGAAATTTTTGATGATTTATTTATCAATCTAGTGGCAACACCTTTGACTGGATCTAATAGTAGATCACTAAGAAGAAATTAGGATTTGTTGATGACAAGGCTTGAGTATGATTTAATTGAGTGATTGATTGTAGATGGTAGATTATATGGAAACATGGAGGATATTAAATTCAATTTTAAAGGATTTGGTAGAGGTATTCATGTATATTACATCCCCTTAGGAATTTGGAATGAAGTACATGATAGATTATGGGATGAGTTGACAAAGTTACTTCCTTAACCACATTCTAGTTATGGAGTAATAAAATAGAATGAAGAAGTAAAGAATATGAATATATTGATGCTATTCTTGATGGAATTGTATGAAGGATATTGATCAAATGAGAAATTGAATGGTATTACATAATTCTTTACCTACTATTAACAAAGATTATTTGACGATATTGAGAGTATAAGCTTAAAGAGAGGTTCAAAAAAGTTTTGAAGGCTCGAGAAAAGTGATCAAGATGGGAACATAAAATAAGTAATTGAATTGTCATAAAATCATTTACCAAAAAGAGATAAATAAGTTTTTAAGTTAAAGAAAGACAAAGGTTACAATGATTATTGTGATCAAGATGAGTACATAAATGATAATTGGTTCAAGCTAGTGAGGTTGGTAGTTAATGTTAACATTACAAAGCTTACCATTTGAAAAGGAAGTAGAAGGAGAAATTTCCAAGCTGGAATAACTGAGTTTTAGAGTAGAAGACATCATGAGATTGCTTAAAGGAAAGGGAGGGACTTTTCAACACTATAAATGAAAAAAGAGTGGATAGATAGCTATTTCTTTTGTTGTTAAACTTGATAGCTTCTATTTTGTAGGTTTTAGATGTAAGCTCTTGGGTCATTGATGCAAAATTTATACTGAGTCCTAAATTGATTGTTTACCAAAACTTATTCAATCTTGACATAGTTTTCTTACTTGATGAATTTTGATAAAGTTGGAAATGTTCATTTAACATCAAAATTCCTTTTATATGATGCTTTTTTGTACTTATGTTTGTTTTTTTTTCTTTTTGTTAGTAAATCGATAAAAGATCATTGTTTGACTATTATTATTTACTTGGAAGATGGTGCTAGTCATTGGAAAGAAAAAAGAGATTTGTACATATTATCTTACTAAGTTTTTACCT
Organism: Erythroxylum acuminatum; assembly: GCA_026284645.1. NCBI lineage: Eukaryota > Viridiplantae > Streptophyta > Magnoliopsida > Malpighiales > Erythroxylaceae > Erythroxylum > Erythroxylum acuminatum. The sequence continues at coordinate 11,533,059 of JANKOD010000005.1, read as the reverse complement.
AAAATATATAGATAGACCTAAAATACCAAGGTATTCCTTCAATTCGACGAAGTAGAGAAAACACAGGGTATGTTTTTCTACAAAAAAAATTGGGGATACATATTGCAAAAGGTTGTGTTTGAAAGAAGAGTTGCAATGATATGACCTTCCAGCAAGACATGAATAACACATAATAAGTTCAATTTTTTAGACAACATTACAGAAATTAAAAGATAGAGTAGTGAGTAAAAGTAGGTTGCATAACAAGAATGGGCGTGGACAACAAATATATCATGTCCAAACCCATCTACATTACACACATCAACATAGTCAATCACCCTCCCTTCTCATACTTGGTATGAAACTCCTACTGCAGCTACCGGTTTACTTAATGCTAACACCGATGACAACAAAGAATGATGTGCGACAATTTGTAGCTGGTGCGGAAAGGGGTCAAAATTATTTATAGCTAGTTTGAAAACACTCTATCATGGGAAGAGGAGCGAAGAAAAGGTGTGTGATATGAAATCCCAATCTGAAAGGGTAATAATATGAATGGGTAATTTAGGGTTTTAGTCCTTTTCTTTTAAGTTTCTTTAATTTGCTCAATTTTACCTAATTTCTTTAATTAAGTCTTATGTGTACAGTTTTATACAACTGTAATTAGTAGTGCTTAGGGTTTTTGTCTTATATGTATTAAAAGATATGTTTTAATTAACATTAAAAATTTTCCTTATCAAATTTTATGTTAAAATGTTTAATCTCGTTAACTTTGTTTACCAAATTAAATGGTTAAAGCAATTATAACTAGGTTTTTGTACTTCCTAAAAAAAAAAAAACTAGGCTTTTGTAGTTAAGCATATTATATATATATAAAGACCGGATTTGAGACAAAGAAAGCAAGTTTTTGGAAGATAAGAATAAAAGTTAATCGCTAAAATAATTTATAATATTAACTCAAACTTTTAAAAGTGGTATTAAATATTTAAAGTTTTTAATTTTTACAAAAATAATTTAACGATAAGTTCTTGTTAAGGTCGATAATGTGACGTGCTACATTAGATCAATACTTTTATCATGTAGCTTTTCCTCCTAATTACTGCAAGTAGTCCTGTAAAAAAATGTTAATATGATGTGGTCAGTATTAACAATGAACTTAATGTCTAATTATTTTTTAAAAAAATTAAAAAATTAGAGTAAGATTAAATCCTTTTTACAATTAAAAGACAAATTTTGTCAAATATTGGAGGAACTCTAAAACCCAAAATGAACAGGCTCGAACTCTGGACCTCATGATAACTCATGTAAGCTATGAGAACATTGGACTAGCCAACTGCACCACCACCCCACATGCCAGTATATTTTGATTCTATTAATATACATATCATTTGAACATTCCGCAACAAAAAGGTAATTCCCATCTGCCGCTTCATGTGTCCACTCTGCTATTCAGATCACAAAGCTTTTGACTTACCTATTCTATCTGATGAGACGATGACGATGATGAGGTACACTTCTCTCTTACTTTTCAATTCTGCTCTGTTCTCTTTCTCGGGATTCCTTTACCCACACCCTGTTTAAAACTCGGATCAGTTTCTTCTTCTCACTTAATCCTACCATTTTTCTTACAAATTTCTTGTCTTTTATGTGGGAACCCAGAGATTTCGTTTTTGTTTCTGTGAAAATTGAATTGGTAATTCTGGAGTTTTTCTCGTTCAGTTGCTGCTTTTGTGATTTCCTATTGTGTTTTGTGATTAATGTCATTTGTGTCTCAAGAGAATGAGATTGAAACTCAATTAGCTTTAGTTTTCCCCTTTCTTAAAAAATAATTGTGCTGAGAGGGAGATTGAGGAAAACTAGTTTGTCATTTTCTAGATCAGTTCAAAAGCTTTGATGGTCAAACTGCTTAACATTGTGGTGTTGCAGATGTTGCAAATGACGCTTTATTCAAGGAATGATTGGATAGCGGAGACGTGGGACTAAAGGATAAAGAAGACTAGTGATATTGCGTGAACCAGACAAAGATTGCCATTGGTAAGGATCAGAACAAGCTGAAGGCAAACCTTATTTTGGCTTTTTGTTCAATTTTATTATCCAGGTGGTATTGTTGTACAGAAATGGAGCTAGGGCAAAATATGAACCCTACTGAAAGGCAAGAGAGTTTACAAGTGAAAACCTTTGAGCAACAAGAGCGCTCTAGAAGCCGGAATGATGTTATGATCCGTCGCCTGAAGAACCGAGAACGGCAACGTAGATACAGGGCCCGGAAACGCCTCGAAGCAGAGATGAATAGTACGTATGTTTCAGACCCTATGGCAACGGAAAATAATGGGAATGACTACAATTTTGTAACACTTGGTCATTGTAAAAGAAACTGGAAAAAAGATGCCAGAAGAGCACATGCATGTTCCGATCAAACTCCCAGCACTGCAGCTGTATCTTCTGTGGCCTCAAATATTGAAAGTCAGACACTTTTCTCTGAACCTGGAGTAACGACAGAAGCCCAGCAACCGAGAGCAAGTCATCCTGAGAATAGTCTGAGCTTGAGGAATAGTGAAACTCAAAAACCCAATCTTGGTCGACGAAATTGGAAGGCAGAAGCAAGAAAGATGACAAACTAATTGTAATCAGGTTGTGGGTGTGATGGCATCCTTGAGACTGATATTTACATCACAGAATCCTGTGGATAATACTGTGGCAGTAGTCACTGAAAACTATGCTAGCTGTGCGATTTCAAACTGTTTTCACCTGAGGATGAGCTTCTATTCCCTTTTTTTATAAGGTAACATTTTGCTGTTTCTAACTGATGTAAGGGCAGCTAAGATTATATGCCGCAATTACAACTTGGTTACTACCGGTTGTAATTGCAAGAAGGACGCCTGTATTGGAATTTAGGCCTTGACACTTCCTTTATTATCAAAGCTCAGGTCAGCGGTCTGTTACGAGTGGTTGGGGTGATTTATATATGGCATTGTACACAGGTCTTTGAGATTTCCCATTTGTGCTTCAGCATTGAAGGATAATTCTGTAGGGAACAGCGCTGATTGAAGGAAATGGATTTCTACGGGGCCTCTTGTCCTCTCTGTCTCGGAAGAAATGAAATTTCTTTTTGGTACTTTATTGAGAATAAATTCTCTGGTTGCAATATTGTTTATCTCTGTGTTAATTTGTGTTGAGTTTTGAGAATTTGAAGGAAAGATGCACAAGGAAGAAGGAAAGCTGAGTTTTAAAATGTGAAAAGCTCTCCCAACATTCATGACACTAATCGGTATATATACAGAGTAATAGTTATAAATTACAACAAAATACTAACTAATTGAACTAATATACAGCTCGTCTAATTACTTATACCAACTTTAATTCTTCTCTTTCCCCTAGAAGTGGAATTTCATATTTCTCCTCGCACTCCCCCTTAAGATGAGCATGAATGTGGATCATGTTCATATTAGCGATTAGAAATTTGAATTGGGGTGATTTGAGTGTCTCTGTGTAAATAATTTAAGCTTAGTTGGCATATATTCTACTCTCACGGTGACTTATTTTCATAATACATCACAATTTCTATACTTTAGCATGAAATCTTCAAGTAAATTCTTTATCTAAATAATTTGACAAGAGTTACAATTTTAAACTCAGCTTCAGTTGAGTTTCAACATTCCAACTCGTCATATCTCTTTCATACAACACATAGAAATCAGATATAGATCTTCTAATATCTGGACATGTGCATCAATCACTACAAGTGTAGTATTTTAACGGTGAATCTTTCTCAGTGTTCAATATGATTCCCTAACTTGGTGTTCTCTTCAGATATCTGACTAGTTTTAAAGTTGCCTGCAATGTTCCTTGGAAGGCTTACTCATGAATTGAAAAAGAAAATGCACCGAGTAGTAGAGGTTAAGCCTTATAAAGGTGAGATATATCAGCTAACCCATAAGTTTTCTATAAGTTGTTGCATCATCCAGAAAATTCTCTTCCATTTTTCTCGGAGCATGATTTGGTTCCTTGAGAATTGGACTCAGTTTTGTACTTAATAGGCCACTTTGTTCCACAATATCTAATGCATATTTTCTCTGACATAACACTAATCCTTTTTCTAACCTTACAATTTCAACTCTAAGAAAGAACTTAGGTTGTCCTAAGTTTTTAAGTTTAAACTTTGTACTCATAAAGGTGAGTATTCTATCAATCCCTTTATGTGTTTCGCATCCAATCAGAATATCATCTACATAAATCAACAGTGTGACCACACCATTAGAAAAGAGGCTATAGTGACTAAGTAATAGTTTGACCTAGATTTATAGAAACCAAACTCAAGTAGAGCTGTAGTGAACTTGGAATTCCATTATCTAGTAGTTTGTTTAAGTTCATAAAGTGATTTTTTTTAATCTTACATACTAGATGACCAGTTTTTCCAAGTTTCTCCCCTTTCACTTGATAAGCTTGAGGAAAATCTATGTATACATTTCCATGAAAATCACCATTTAAGAAAGCATTATTAATGTCAAGTTGTGCACTTTCTAGTCATCCTTTGTAACCAAAGTAAGAAACAATCTTACAGTAGTTCGTTTAACCACTGGACTAAAAGCTCCATGATAATCGAAACCAACTTTTTCATTGAACCTTTTTGCTACAATCCTTGATTTAAATCTTTGTATTGTCCCATCTAAATTCAACTTGGTCTTATATACTCATTTACAACCAACTGTGTCCAGTGGAAGACATACTACTTTCCAGGTCTCATTCTCTTCCAAAGCATATAGCTCTTTAGGCATGGCCTTCCTCCAATGTTCCACTTGCACAACCTCAATGATAATAACTGGTCCCTAAAAAGTTGAAAGTGTAGGTACAAAGTAATTGTGCTTCTGGGATAGTTTAGATGTTGTGAGAAAATTAGAGATAAGATGTTAGGTGGTAGATGGAGAATTTTTCTTAAGGCTATGTTAATATATATCGAGGTATTTTAGAAGTTTTGATTGTCTTGTTGATCATCTAATAGTTATGGAGGGCTGGTGGATTTATGATTGAATATAAGGTGAATTATTAAAGTTTTAAGGAGATGACTGAGTTGAAGTAAGATTATTTTGCGAGGATGATGCAAGGTATGAAATGATATTATAAAGATATAAGGGTAGAGATATTAATGCATTTTTAGGCTCAATAATATCATTGATATGCAAATGTGATGTACGCTGTGGAGTGTCATAGTGAGCAACATTAGGAAAAGAATGAGAATGAACATTGAGCTTGCTAAATTGGGATGGGTAATTGAAATCAAAAGGGGATGCAAATTTATGAAAAGCAATATCTCTTGAGATAAACATTTCATAACTATCAAGATCATACACCTTGTATCCTTTAATGCCAATAGTATATCCAATAAAAACACATTTTCTTCTGTGATTATGACATGTTAAAGCAAAGCAAAGGGAACCAAAGACCTACATGTGCTTATAGAAAGGTGGTTTACCAAAGATTTTTTCATTAAGTGACAGATTTTGTAGAATTTTTGTATGTATCCTATTGATTATATATCATGATGTGAGTATAGCTTCCCTTTAAAACGTCTTAGGTAATTCGAATTAGAACATAAGGGCTCTGGCAATAACAAGAAAATGTTGATGTTTCCTTTTAACAAATTTTTTTGACGATTTTTAATGCAGAACAGATGATATACAATTCCTTTTTAGCAAAAAATGATTTCATGTCAAGTTCTTTAACATTGTCATCTTGCTTAATTTTTTTAACTAAATAGAGTCTTAATTAGGTTACAAAAGCTAGGTAAGATAAACTGAATATCTGACTTATGCCTCATAAGATAAACCAATGTGACTCTGGTGAAATCATAAACTAATGTAAGGAAGTAGTGAAAACCACTTATTACAGGTCCCCAAATATCAATATGTAGTAATCAAAAGGGTACTAAGTATTTTTGCAATGAGAGGGAAAAGGAAGTTTTTTTATTTTGCCAAAGGGCAGATTTTACAAACTTTATTGCGATGAGAAATTTTATCAGGTTCAGATTTAAATACTACACTCAATATGTTGTGAGCAACATTACCAAGCCTATAGTGCCAGATATCAAACAACAACGACTTTGAATTGGTGCATTGGAAATAAAAGCTTAATCATGTTTACATATAGTACTAAAGACTTCAGAAGTATGATAAGATAAATTTGTGTCTTGTTAAAGAGAGTTCAAGTCCTCATGAAACTGGCCCTAGACTACACAATGTTTAGAGGAAAACACAAAGGAACACTTATAAGTTTTTATAAATTTACTAATAGATACGAGGTTGAACTTGAAGGAGGGTAATTATAGAACATTGTATATATGTAGTGAATAAGAAAGTGATACTAAACCTAAATGTTTTTTAAAGGCTTGAAATTATACAAGAGTGAAACATCGTAGCATGTATGAATAAAAGCACCAATTTTTAACACCCATTTATCATGCATGGATGTTATAATAGCTTGAAAAGTGTTATGTTTGTTTGTGGTGAATGAAAAGGGTAGGCTAAGAGTTCTTGAAAAATTGGAATAATGTGTGTTAAACATATCACTTGGTGTACTGTGTACATCAGAGTTGGAGCTTGATGGTAAAGTTGTTGAAAAAGTTTATTGTGTTTGAATTATTTCCTGTCCACTTAGAAGTACTAATAGTCTTTACATCTAATTTTTGGTTAGTATCATTGGAAATGTTTCTTGTGTTTGAGTAGATTCACCAGTTTTGTTCATAAATCACTTCCATTAGAACTAACTACATTAACTAATGTCTTCCTTTGTCTTTTTTATTTACTAAATTTAAAGTCAAGAGGAAAAACAATTAGTCTGTAGCATTTTTTTGTTTTATGTTCTTTCTTTCCATAGTGACTGTACATGATATCTCAGTTATCCTTCTCATTCAATGCCCTAAGAGATACTAGAGTAGAAGATTCAATTAAGGGTTAAGATAGACTTTGTATCAATCTCTTAGACATATCTCTCATCACTATATTGTATGCTTCTTCTAAGGTCGAAAAAGGCTTCATCAATAAAAGTTGTGAATTCTAATTAGAGCATAACTCATTTAATCCATTCAAGAAATTAAAAAAACACCTTTTAATTATTGATCCACATAATACTGAAAACACTATAGATTACAACTTCCAAACTAGCAGTGAGGATAAGGTCTACAATATCGAATTTCCTCAAGAATCATGGTTAATTCTGTATAATATGCATAAAAAAAATTTCCCCTTAATTTAACATAATAGATCGTATTGCAATTTGCATATTGGATTATCATTAGGTTGAATAAAACATTTGTTGAGCAATTCCCAAATTCTAATAGCTTAATTTATGTAAAATACTAGGCTAGATACTGACTCATAGATTTTAATAACCAAGAAATGATTAAATTATTACATTAAATCCATACATTGTAAGGTTTATTATCGATATATGGTTTAGGAATCATACCATCAATAAAATTGATCTTGTTTTTGATTAAAAAAGATAGAATAAATTATTTGCTCTATGTTGCATAGTTTAGTGCAGTGAGTTTTGGAGATTTAACTAATGTGTTGTGATTATTTGATGGATGGATGAATGAAATAAGGAGACTTTGAATCTTCCATTTTTGACAGAATTTGTGATGAAGCTGAGCTTTGATTCGACATAAGAACTTTGAACAAGTATAGCAGAGGAATCTTGTTGTGAAACACTAATGTATAAGAAAAAGAGTATTGATTATGCTATCCTTGAAAAGTCCAATCCAAGTAGCTCTAATACCATGTTAAGTTTTGAGAATTTGAAGGAAAAATGCACTAGGAGGAATGAAAGTCGAGTTTTAAAATGTGAAAAGCTCTCCCAACATTCATTACACTAATCGGTATATATACATAAATTATAATAAAATACTAATTAATTAAACTAACTATTTAATATGTTATGTATAGCTCATCCAACTAACTTATACCAACTTTAATTCTTCTATTTATTTTATAAGTGAATTTTCTTTTTTCTTCTCAAAATTTGTTCTAGTGCAAGATTTTCTTTAGTTCCTTACTAAAGAGGGAATTGCCATCAACCTTCCTTCTCTATAATTGGTCTTACCTAAAATGAATGACTTACTTTCAAATTTCCTTCGTCTTGTTTTATAATTGGAATTGAACATTCCTAGATTGCATGATAACATCTTAAAATACCTATTTTCCTTAATTTATTTTCAGAAAATATAGAAATTTTTTGTTAGTAATATTAAAGTTTGAAGTCTTATAAAGTTGTCATGTAACATAAATGTCTAGTTTCTTTTGATAAAGGAAGAGATGAGGATGTGTCTAGACTTGTATGAAGGATGGTGTACTTTTTATTTGTTTATTTTTATAAAGTATTGAAAACTCAACCCTTTGTTATTCAAATGCTTAAATTATTCACATGTATATTTGTTTTATGATGTCATTAGTATCTTGGACAACATAAATTAGTACATTGGTTATAGTTTAGCTAAATCTAGACGAATTTTGAAAGAAATAAGTTGCTTTTAGAACTTCTACTATTAAGCTCAATTATTTTATTTTTTTTGGACGACACTTGAACAGGTCTAGAGGTTTTGGCCACTTACATTCATTAGTTAAAGCTATAAATTCCAATTTTCTCATTATTGTGTGTGTAAGATAAAAGCTTTTGAAAACTTTGGTGTACCAATGTGTGTAAGATAACAGCTGAATAATAGATTTGTAGTTGAATCATTTGTCAATAGACCAAGTCGTAAAATTTCTTTTATTACTTACTTTTAGGAGTCAGTTAGAATATGCCTTGATATTTTTAGATTTTTTTGGCTTATTGTTATGTATCAATTCTATATATTGAACATTGAAGTGAATACTTCTAGAAACAAAAAAGGCCCGGTTTCACTATCTAATTCACATTTTGTTTGTTCAGTTTTTATCCCAAATAACAACAATTTGGTATCAAAGCCCTATATATTGTGGGATCTTCGATTAATCCCAAACCTAAAAAACCGCAAAAACCTAAACCTAGAAATTTAGAAACCCTTGAAAATAGAAGTTGAAACTGTTGGGACCCGATTTTGGAACCGGACCCCAACCGGAAAAAAACGAAAAATGGAAACAAAAAGCGAAACAAAAGAACGGAATCAAAAGGTGATAGAGAACCATGGGCATGTGAAGGACAAGCAAAGCAGCATACATGGTGTGATCCACCTCAAGGAAGCCTAAGACATGTCTTGCCTGGACGTGAGCTTTCAAGAGGAAGCTTAGGAACTGAAATTGGATCAGATTTAAAGTTTGAATGTGCAAGGAAAGGGGCTGAATGAAATTCCCATATCAAAGGCCCAACATTCAAGTCTAATGTTCCTAAAGATCCATTACAAGATGTTGGAGGCCCAATGACAAGAGCTAGGGCCAAAGCCATGAAGCAAGCATTGAATTGTTTGATCCAAGACCTTCAAGAG
>JANKOD010000005.1:11506332-11518814 GCA_026284645.1 Erythroxylum acuminatum | reverse complement strand
GATCCCGAAGAAAGGGCTTAAAGGCATTTACTCCAAGAATTTTCTTTTGTTTTGTATTTGAAATGATTTTTGTAAAAACGATGCTTTAGTTGCATTTTGAGAAACATTGTATTTTGAAGCTTCATTGTAATTGGGCTTAAAATGCCCACTAAAGCATTGTATGATACATAACATGATGAAGTTGAAATGAAAGAGAGATATAGCTCAAAAGTGTAATTCAAAACCATAAGTTCTTATGCTTGATTGTATAGCTTATGAAATTATGCATGAAAGGTCATGAAATTCATATGGCAGATAGGTGTCATGAGATTGAGATTGGATAGATGTGTATGTTAGTAGTGAAATGAATGGTTAGGTTTGTGTTGAAGTTGAATTTCACAAATGTTTGTGAATGTGGTGAATTGAGTTAGACAATTGAAGTTGAGTCGAATGTTGATAGGTTGAGCTAGGTGTTTGACCTATCTATGGAGTATTATAATTGTTAAGATTAGAAGTGTGCAAGATAAGTTGGAAATGGCCTTAGGGTTTTGGGGGAAAAATCTCCAAGTTCTGATCTTCAAGCCCTCGCGGGCGCGGGATGGCACTGTCGCGGGCGCGACAGTGCAAGCAAGATGAGTCACCCCTCCCTGTGTTCCATGCCCTCGCGGGCGCGGGACCTCACTGTCGCGGGCGCGACAGTGCATTGACTGATTTCCAACTTCTGTCTCGCGTGTCCTCGCGGGCGCGAGCACACGCTCTCGCGGGCGCGGCAAAGCAAGTAGCCTTCATGCCCTCGCAGGCGCGAGGTGGGTACCTCGCGGGCGCGACAGTGCAGCCGGATTGATTTTTTCCAAGTTCTGAGTTACATGTCCTCGCGGGCGCGAGGTGGGTACCTCGCGGGCGCGACCAAGGAGAGAAATGGAGGGTATTTTAAAATAAATCATTGAGAGGGTTATACTCTTAAATCATTATTCTAACAGAAATAAAAGGGGTAAATCAAGGCAAGGTCAAGGAAAATTGCCCCGGGAATGGGTCCAAGTTGGGCTCACCTCCCGGGACAGCCGGGGTCCGACAGTTAGTTAGAATATGTATTGATATTTGTAGATTTTTCTCTCTTATTATTATGTACCAACTCTATATATTAAACATTGAAGTGAATGAATTGAGTGTGCTTCTAGGAACAAAAATCCCTAGTTTTACGATATGATCTTTTTTTCAATTCTTGTCTCAAATAACAACAGAGTTGAGCATAATGTTTTCTTTTACCTTATTTATTCTATGATTTTGTAATTCTCAATATTGTTTTTGTCTTAATTGAACCTTCATAGCTATTTTGATCTAAAATGTCAGTTGCTGAAGGTTGATGATGCTATTAAGTTCTGCTATGTAATGTAACAAAAATCATTTCCAAAGTCATAAGAAATGAGTTTCTAACATTGGCATGTTATCATAACTTATGTTATGTAAAATTAAGATCATGATGCTGTAGACTGTTGAGAGAGAAAAAAGGCTTAGAAATAGCGTTTAAACTACTTTATCTTATATATTTTCAAATATTCTTTCATCCTTTGATACATTCTTATCCAAATACTAAAATATTTAGAGTCTTCATTATTTTACAGTTCGGTTTTTAAAGGTTGGAATGGAGTTATTAACATAACACTATAATAAAGTAGCCCTTTAGTTATGTTTTAATTAGCAACAATTTCAAAATCATAGCCAAAATTGTCACCAAAGGTTTACCATTTTAAAAAATCATCGCTAAATGGCAAGCCTTTGACAATGATTCATTGATATCATCGCCAAATGGTAAGCCTTTGGTGATGTTTTTCTTGAATCATCACAAGAGGCTTATCCTTTAGCGATGATTTTGTTAATCATCACGAAATATGTCACCTTTGGTAATGATTTTTGAAATCGTCGCCAAATGCTTAACTAAAAAAATAACTCTCTTATTTATAATTATGAATTCACTAACTCTTACTTTATCATTTTGTAACTGAATGTCATATTAATAAAAGAAATTTTTAATATTTTTGGAAATGATTCTAATTCTAAATTTAGCTAACAATAATGTCAAATTATTTCAAAAACTTATGTAAATATAAACTCAAAATTAATTAATATTATATGGAATTATATTTTTTTATTTTTCTCTTTCAAATTTTAAGATTTGACAATTTTATATGGTTTTACAAAATTTTCAAATGGTATTAACATGAAGTTTGTAATATAATGATATATGATTCTTACAGAAAAATAAATAATAATATATTGTAAATAATATAAAATAGCTTTAATTACTAAAAAAAGTCTAAACTTTCCTCAAATTTTCAATTATAACTCGAACTTTAAAAAGTAGCAATAAAATCACCAACTTTTAATTTTTTAATTCTAGTTCGATGTTAGTCCCACCATTATCTTTGCTGAGGTGACACTGCCACGTGCCAATAGACCCTCATTAATCAAACACGTTAGCGTCATTAGAAGAAGTCAATCTAATTAGTGAAACGACATCGTTTCTTGACGATACTAAAATGAAGTCGTTCTCAACCTATATTGGAATCCTACGCGAGAACAGATAAGAATACTAAAGATGATATACGGAGGAGGAATGAGAACACCAAACACACAGCAGATTGAACAGATCACTGCCCAACTAGGCAAGTATGGAAAGATTGAAGGTAAGAATGTATTTTACTGGTTTCAGAACCATAAAGCATGCGAGAGACAAAAGCAGAAGCGTAACAACCATGGCAGAAGCCATATTATGAGGACACTAACCTCACTTACTACCATATCGTTAGACACTAGGGTACGTCATAGATCTTTTAACTTGATTTCTTTCCCTTTAATACCTACTTACTTAGCTACATTTTGATTCTTGTTGTTACTGCTTATTCCATAATACAGAGAGGATTATTAGAAAGAGATTAAGGTAGTCCATATAAGAGAAAGTGCAAAAGTTGGGGATTTGAGAGCTTGGAATTAAAAGAAAGTGATAGGTCATCATGTAAAGAGGATCAGGGAGATGGAACCCTGAAGCTCTTCCCATTACACCCGAAAGGCAATGAAGGGGTTTAAACTTTGAACCAAAAAAGAAAAGTTAGGGATTTTCGGTTGAGAACGACGACTGAGTGAGAGTGATTTCATCTTCTTAAAACAACGTCGTTTTAGTATCATCCAGAAACGATGTCATTTCACTAATCTGATTAATGAGGTTCCATTGACACATGGCAATACCACATCAACAAAGATAACGGTGAGACTAACATTGGGCTAGAATTGAAAAATTTTGAAAGTTGGGTCATTTTATTGTTACTTTTTAAAGTTCGGGCTATAATTGAAAATTTGAGGAAAGTTTAGGCCTTTTTTAGTAATTATCCCTATAAGATATTGATATATGGTAAGCAATAAAATATTTTAATTAGAAATTTAAAAATTATTACAGACAAAACAATTAATAAAAAGAAAAGGATAATGAAGTTCACACATATTCCATTGAAAAGAAAAAGATATAATTATTTTTTTGGATTCCAAATAACATGAGACTCCTTAGATAAGGTGAAGGAGTTTCCTACGTATAGATTCTCAAGAAGGTTCCTTGCACATTCGAAGGCATCAACTGAAATAGACAAAGATCTTCCCCTTAAAGTTGGTTTATTGACAACCTTTTTTAACAACTTCTTGGTTTTAACTAAACTAGCAAATGATACATTGAACAATTTCCCAGATGCAGTATAAAACAGTGAATCAAATGAATCAAACGTACCATGCACTTCACCTAAGGAACAAACAGTATAGAATAATCACCTTGATTTCTTCATAATCCTTTGAAAAATCAAATCTTAAAAAATAAAAAAGCTAAATTAAACGATATAAGGAACCCAATTCAAACACATGTATACCCGATTGAATGACTTCATCATTGTTACCACGAACAAGCATAGTTTTTGCAATTGATGATTGTTTAAAAACAAATTATTTGCTTGATCCCGTATGGACTATCAAGACATCTCCACTACCTCCATTTTCATCATTGTTCTCATGAAGATTTAAGGAAGCTTTACACAATAACTAGTATATACAATGACACATTCATCTAATAGATTCTTAATAGAAAATGAGATACAGATAATAAAGAAAGAAAGCAAATTCAAATGATACTAAAAACCTTAAAGAAGAAGATTGGACATTGAAAGCAATAAGTGATTAGACTTTATTGTGCATCGATTTGTTCTTTCGCAGGGAGAATTATGCCAGATACCTCCCATTAGAGCTCATTTCTACCATCGAAAACTATCTACCACATTGACATTTTGTGATGAATTTATGTTAATGGTTTTACTTTGAAAAGGAAATATAAATAAAAAAAGTTATAGATACAATCAATATAGAAGTAGAGTGTACAATTAAATAAGGAAACAAAAAATTATATGAAGTTATATGCAATTAACAAAATATTCACAAAAGAAGCAAAGATCATGGGAATATAATTTTTTAGCTACCCATAAATCTGTTGTACAAGCACATTCTAAGTTTGCCACTCACCCTTAAAGATTAATAAAACCCAGAGCATATGCCATAGATTAATAAGTGATCTGACATCTTTAAGGATAAAAGAATTATTATTTGAATGTTCTTTTCACATCTGACACACTTCTAAGATTATTTATGGACATCAATAAGTCAGTATAACTAGTTGAAGTTGAGTTTATAACCTATTCACATAAGAAAAGAAAGTTTCTATTACACACATAAGCAGTACTTTTATACATTATCTATCCCAAACATAAATCATAACTTACATAAATATACTACCAAATTATACAACATATACCATACAAATTCTTTAAGTCTTCTATCATCAAATCTAATACAAAGATGCTTATTAATCAAGGTAAAGTTCACTACGTATCTTTATATTTGTGATTAATCCATGCATTAATTTCAAACATGGGTACAACTATAATGCATTATTTCTTACCAGAAGCATCAACAAGAGAGAACATCTTAAACCTGAACTTATAACAAACAATAGAAACATTGCAAATGAGAAGAAATGGTGAGAAAATGACTTTAGAGATCTAGGATAATCATTCATGCACATAAATATCCCACTTCCCCACTAATTTTCGACATGAAATTGCCTTCATCTCTATATCATCATCATTATTATAAACTTTGTTTTCATTTATTTAATTAGGAAAGTTTGTTTCAACATTCTAGCAATGTTAATTTTGTCTATTAAAATTAAATGAAAAATAGAAACAAGTGTAGAGACAACCAAGGTTTACACTCACCCAGATGAAGTCCAACACACTATGTATAGGTATTGTGGAAATGAATAACATAGAAGACCAAAACCCTTATGTGGAGACAAAGACAAAGACACAAACTGGCAATGAGGACAAAGACACACAACGGAGATAAGGACAAACAACTAAAACGAAGACCAAGCTAGGAACTCAAGCACTAAACTGGAAGAGAGTTTATCAAAACTAGGAAGATGAAGATAAGACGTTCTATCTTTAGGTATTTAGGTTTTCAATTTGATAAGATGATGTCATTTTGGGGATATTTGGTAACGAATACAAAAATTGTCACAAAAGGTCACACTTTCATGACAATTTCTAAATTTTTCGCCAAACTAGGAAACCCTTTGGTGACGATTTCGAGAAAGCATCACAAAAGGCTTCACCTTTGGCAATGGTTCTCCGAACTCGACGGCAAGGGCTACCCTCTAGCGAGGCTTCAATGCTTAAATAGCTCTCTTATTTATAATTATGAATGCGCCAACTTTCACTTGATCATTTTATGACCAAACATCATATTCATAAAAATCAAATTTAATGCTATTGACAATAATTCTAAGTCTAAAAATATTATTGACAAATTTATATGGTATCACAAAATTTTCAAATAGTTTTAACATGAAGTTTGTAATTTGAAATTATATTCTAATGTATTCTCTATCAATTCTATTTATAGTTTCTATTTAATATTTATTAATATTTAATGTTTAATTTATATTTTTAACTATATCGCAATTATTTTTAAATATATTGTAATTAATATAATGATATATGAATGATAGATAATAGATAAATTTTCTAAAATCTTAGTTATTATATTAATGTTTTTAATCATATTATTCTATTTATTATATATAAACTCTGTAATATTATGTAGAATATATATATATATATAAATGAATTCGTAGATAATAATTGTAATTAATATAATGATATATGAATGGTAGATAATAGATAAATTTTCTAAAATCTTAGTTATTATATTATTGTTTTTAATCATACTATTCTATTTATTATATATAAACTCTGTATTATGTAGAATTTCCATTTTATATAAAATTTTAAAATCTGTATATAAAAGAAGCTTTTTGTGACAAATTCTGAAATTGTCGCCAAAGGGTAACCTTTTATCAACGAACTCATGAAAGTGTTGCGAAACATGAAGCCTTTGCTAATGCTTTACCAAAATTGTCACCAAAAACTCAACCTTTTGTGACGCATTAGTATAATCGTCGCCCAAATTTGTTTGAATATCTTATAACATATCACCATATGATGATCATGCTACTACTTGGACAATAGTTTAGTGAGAGAATTCTATAAGATTCTCTACAGTGAGCACTCACTTAAATCATAATTTTCTTCTTTATTATCATCATAATTAAGAAAAAATCCCTAAACACGCACTTGGATTTTTTATGAGACCTTAGTTATTTTTACATGTTAAATATCTCTAATGTCCAAGAGTACGTTACTATTTAGACAGTGCAAGGAACTATATGAAGTTCATTATAGAAATTATTAATCCAAATAATCATTTCTAATAAATGAAAATTGTATTATGGCTTGATTAATTATTAATGTCACATTGGAACGTTTCCAATCTCCAAATAATATTATTCTAAGTAAGATATACCTTAACTAGGATTTAATTCTAAAGTTAATAACCTTATAACCTTAAACTCAATTATCAACTCATAAATAGAATTTAGGGTATCTTTAATACTTCGCAAGTATCAAATATTTCAAATACTAAACATCTTTTGTTCATTATCTATGTCCTTGGACTTAGAATATGTAAATAACTTCTATACCTATCTCCATAGATCTAATTCAGAGAACTAAGTTATTTCATTTTTATATCCAATAAGAGTTAATTGATAAGATATGATTTGGTTATATTAATTGGAATGATCTCTTTTATTTTGGATTTTTTTTTTGCTTAATTGGTAAAATTAAAATTTGATTTGTTTTATTAGGTGATAAGTAAAGGTTGAATCAAATTTGGCTTGAAACATCAAATTAGAGCATTATTTGGTAAAGCCATGAATTTTGGAAAAAGATGACAAATTGTTGCAGTGGATAAGGTGAGATCATGCTTAAAGCCAGATTCACTCTTAGAGTTTCAGTTCAATTACGAGACTTACTCCCAACTTTATTATGCACGGATTTGGTTTTGTTTAAAAAATAATCTCTAGAATATTGAAAGAAATTATCTTTTAGGTAGAAAAAAAGGGAGAACATTATATACACTCTCTCAACAATTCCCTTTTGTCTTTCTTTTGTTTCTCTTCTTCTTTCTTCTAATTTTTTAGTGAAAGTAAGGCCAACTAAGTTTACATTTTATGTTCAAGGGGACTCAAAACTCTACTTCTAACCTTGTGAGGTTTTGTTCTAAACATAGATTATATTTTAATTCAAGTATTTCTTATTTCTTGTTCTTCTATTTCATAGATAATTAATATTGATTTATCTGACAATTTAATTCAATATTGATTATTCTATAATTATTTATTAATTTGTAATTGTCATGAACGCTTTGTAAATGTAGCAAATAAGTTAATTAAGAATTTACATATTTAACTTATGAGAAACAAGAGAAAAAAAATTAGACAGTTGTTGCTATCTCAATTATTTAATTTAGGGTTTTATCTTTTTCATTAAGTTTATTGCTATCATTTGACTGATATGGAATACTATTATACCCAATTAATTTATGGTATGTTTTGGTTTGAATATTAAGTTTGAACCAATTAATTTTAAGAAAAATTGGGACTTATTAGAGCTATCCTAATAAGTTTCAGACTAAATGCTTAAATTATGAAAATTATTGTTTTTAGACCAATGACCTAAGTTATAATTAGATGAGATCCTTCCATTGAATTAGAGTTAAATACCATTAAATTTCTCACTTTGATTCCTTGATAATTTTAGTTCATTAGTAAATTAATAATGAACTCCCACTTAGTTTAATCAATTGAAAATAAGAAACTAGTTTTTAGTTGTTTTAGGATTCAACCTAATTCCACAACTGCTATAAGAGTTTAATGAATCAGAATTAATTTTGAGGGCTTCAACAATCCATTCAATATTTTGACGCTGTTGTTGAAGAACTATTTTAATTTCTTAGTTTTTTGTTTTATTTTAATAGGTAAGTCACATTCTAGATGGCTTGGCCTTTTTATTATCACGAGTGCATTTCCTTATAATACAAAAAAAAAGAGTTTAGATATTGGAAACATCTTCAAGGTTAACGAACATAGATTGAAACCATTTTACGAGATATGAAGATCTCAAGTTTGATAGATATAGATTTTGCACTTTCCCAATATAGAGAAGATTGAGAAGAAAAAGCACGTCGAGCATAACGACGTTAAATAATTGCGTTCTTTAGGAGTTAACCCAAAATATGATAATTTTTATTGGTTTTGTTTTGATTATTTATAGGTTTCATTTACTTTTATTTGTGTAGTTATTTTGTTAGTTCAAGGGAAAAATTCGGTTTTAAGTTCCAAAATACTAAAAGCATAAGGTGAGATCACACCTTATGCAACTCAACTTTCTAGAATTGAATCTCTTGAGTTCCACAATACTATGTCTTAAGGGGAGATCACTACTTATATAATTTAGCCTTCAGGATAAAAGATCTAAAATTTCAAACTACTATAATTTATAAGGCGAAACCATTCCTTAAGTAACTACGTTTTATGGTAACGGTCATCTTTAAGTTCTAGAAAAATAACAAAACCCTAACTCTGTTTTATTTTTCAAGGTTTTACATAACACGCGACAGTCGCACCACTAGCACTGTAGCAGGCGTCCACACCTGCAGCAGCCCTCCAGCAGTTGCACCGTTCACCACACTGTTGCACCGCAGCTCCACCAGTATCTCCCAGTGTGCAGCATATGCGTCAATTGCGTCCATCTTCCAAGCACCTCAACAGCAGCTGAACCACACCCGTGACCCGACCATCCATCTCCATACCCACTATCTCCAGTCTCCAGGCATCCAGCTACACCAACCATCAAATTTCAGCAGCGGCACAGATGCAACACTAGACGAGCAACAACCACTAACGCGCAATAGTAGTCCAACACAATACCACCATACCACCCTCAACCCTCTCATCAGTTTCACAGTCACATGCATCCAATTTTCAATCTAGTGCCACTACATCTGAAAGGAAGCGATGAAATTGTTACTAGTAATCATTAACGATGATTTATATTCGTTGCCAAATCTCCGTAGCAAAAAATTATACAAGACATTTTCGCCAAATCTTCGCTAATTGGTTTTTGCTATGAGTAGTTTTCGTAGCAAAAAATTATAGATGACATTTTTCTAAATCGCCACTAATAAGTTTTGACTATGGTTCGTTTTCGTCGATAAACCTTATGAGCTATGTTTATGAAATATATGTTTAAAACTTTGAAAATATTTTACAATTTTTAGACGCTCCATTCTATTTTTATGAAATATTTGTATGAACGGAGGTGTAGTACTATGTACAATAGGTATCATTAAAGAATCGTTTGCGTATAAATCCATAGATTTAAACAAATTTATAGATTTTGAATGCATTAACTATTTAAACAAATTTATAAAGAAGGCAAATGAAAAAAAAATGAAAAATCATATAAATATCAATTATAATTGACCTTAGGATTATTAAGCACACTTACCATTAAAAAATTATCTTTTTAACATTATTATTTTTAAAAATACTATCACACAAAAATTCATTAAAATTCTCCTAAGAAATACATAAGATATAAAATCTGTAATATCAACTTTTAGCAACGATTAGGGAATTGTCACCAAAAGTTTGACATTTCATGATGAAAACATTTCGCGACAAAATCTCCAAACTGTCGCAAAATGTCAATCCTTTTATGACGTTCACAACAATGGTTGCAAAAGATTTTCCTTTAGCGATGATTCGGTAAAATGTCATGAAATGCTAAACTTTTGTTGACGAATTAGGAAATCGTTGCCAAAAGCCGACTTTTAGTGATGATTTTCAAATCCTCACAAAAAAAAGTAGCTAAAAGTCAGTTTTGTGGTAGTGCACCATCCCACCTAGGCACCACCTATCTACGCACCAGTCACAAACTTCTGCCAGAACCCCAATCAAGTAGTAGTAGTACAATCAAGTTGTCAGACCAACCTTCCAGCACCCAAGGTCTACACAATGCATGTACACCAAAGCAGCACACACCAGGAAGCAGTCATACTACCTAGTGAGCAAAACAGCTTCACTAACTAAGCAGTTCACATACCAGCTCAGACATATTTTTATAGGACGCAAAAAAAGGCACTAATAGGAAAAACTAGAGCTAAATCAATAATGAATCCAAGTGACAAAATTAGTCTAAGATTGTATCAACCATTTGCATCAACTGGAAGAGTGTTCAGATAACCAAATGATGAGATTAATTGAGAAACAAAAGAAATAATTCTTCCATGTGTTATATAACACCCCCAGGATTTCCTAATACATTCATTCAGTGGATCAGCTAGTGCATCACTTCTACTTCTTATAATATAAGGAATTCATTAAGGTGATCCCATTTCTCCCCATCTCTTTGCTCTAGTTATAGAAGTATTCAATAGACTTTTTAAAAGGGTTGTATATAGAAAGAACCAAGTGGTTTTTTCCTTTATAAGAATGCTACAAACCATGAATCAATCATGGCTTTCATTACTAGTTTCAAACAACAACCTCTTCTGGTTATATACCTTGGCGTTCCAATAGCAACTTGAAGGTTAAACTCAAGAGATTTTTGTTGTTTGATTGATAAAATCAACAAGAAGATATCTTCATGGAGTATAAAAACCTCTCCACTACTAGTAGAGCACATCTCATTACGTCTATTTTGAATTCCATCATTGTCTATTGGGCAGCTCAAATTGCTTTTCCTGTTAACATAATCAAAACTATTGAAAAGATCTTCAAGAAGTTTTTGTGGTTTGGTTGTAAAGGAACTCCTAACAGGGTCAAGATGAAATGGGGGGGGTATTCCTAAAGACCAAGGAGGCCAAAACTTAATTTCCCTCGTAGCTATGAATACCATCATGCTCACTAAAAGGTTGAGGAGACTTATATCTAATAAACAAGTTATAAAGAACATAAATATTTTCTATGAAAGATATATTTAATATGAGAGAAAGATTCAGATCTAATTTCATTCATCTCATTGGATATGATGAATCCACCAGCTTTTTGCAAGATTACTAGCTATCTACAGGTCCTTTGGAGTAAATGGTTGATGATGTGGTTGAGCAACTATCACATTTGGGTGAGTTTACACCTAGTAAACACCCAAGTAATAGAAAGAGAAAGTGAAGTTATGTTCATCTTAATTGGAATGAAGAAAGCATATTTTTCAATTTGCCATATTGGAAGGAATTACTATTAAGGCATAATCTTGATGTGATGCATATTGAAGAATAACATTTATGAGAATATTTTAGGTACTTTGATGGCCATTGATGGCAAATCCAATGACACAATTAAAGCTAGATTAGACTTGGAAGACATGAATATAAGAAAAGATTTGTATTTGAAAAGAAGAGATGACGGGTCATACATGATTCCACCAGCATGTTACAAAATATCAAAAAACGAGAAGCAAACTTTTTTGTCAATTTCTTAAAACAGTCAAGTTTCATGATAGGTATGCATCTAATATAACCCGTTGTGTCAATGCAAATAAGGGAAAAGTTTTGGGGTTGAGAAGCCATGATTGTCGTGTACTTCTACAACGATTACTTCCTATTGAAATATATGGGTGTTTGCCAAAGAATGTGTCGGGAACTTTGGCATAATTGGGTGATTTTTTTAAGAAATTATGTTTTAAGACATTGAATGTAGAAGAGCTTGAAAAAATGTAAAAGGACATAGCTTTGATTCTATATAAGCTTGAACTAGTATTTCCCCATCTTTTTTGATGTTATGGTCACTACAAGAAAAATTAGTTTCAGCAACTATTAGTAGTGGTTGTTAAAAGTAAGAAAATGGTTGTTAAAAGTTATAGCGACCAAAATCAGGTTGGTCACAAGTGGTTACAACAGGGTTGTTACTAAAAGTGCTCAGTGACGAGTTATTATGTTGGTCGTTAAAAATGCACTATTAACAACCATTTAAAATTGGTCACTAAAGGTAGAATTATTAGCGACCAAATTTA
>JANKOD010000005.1:11491200-11506232 GCA_026284645.1 Erythroxylum acuminatum | reverse complement strand
CAAAATGTATATAATTAGCAACCATTTTACTATGGTTGCTGAGAATTTGGTTGCTGAAACCAAATTTTCTTGTAGTGGGTGTATTTAGCACTTCACTTACCATATAAGGCAAAACTTTGTGGACCGGTTCAATTTCAATGGATGTTCCCTATTGAAAGGCAATTTCTATTAACTTCTACGCTTTTTTCTTAATTTATTAGATAGTAACAATTGTTAATGTTTTATATTTTGTTTAGGTTTTTAGGCTCTCTTCAGTGTTATATACATAATAGAGCTCGACCTGAAGGCTCTATGGCAGAGGTTTATATATCAAATGAATGCTTGAAATTTTGTTTGATGTACTTAAATGAAATTGAGACACAATTAAATAAAGAAGCAAGTAACTTTGATTTTGATCAAGATGATGGCTTTTCAATTTTCTCCTAAAAAGTAAGGCCACTTGGAACAGGAAAATATATGGAGTTAATTGGAGACGAACGTGAAATTGGCCATTGGTATATTTTGAACATTTGTGAGGAAGTCGATTTGTATATAGATTCTATATGTTACTTCTCATTCATTATTTCTTAGGTAAATATAGGATTCAACCCGTATTTTCTGACATCTATTTACTTTTTTAAATAGAGAGCACAAAGATAAGATTAGAAGCAAAGGGATTATTAATGTTGAAGGAAAACATAAGATTAACTTCCCTTCATAGTTTAAGAGTTGAGTACATTATTGATGGAATATTATGAACTTATGGCAATTTGTAGGTGGAATTAACTTCTAATTATATTTTTTCCTACATATGATACGATTACATAACCATAAATTGCCAGAGGCGATAACAACATTATATGCTTTGGCATATGGGCCTCATATGTGTGGCAAAAAATATACAAATCATCTTATTAATATAGTTATATTTCACATAAAACACCATGACAGGCGATTTATAAGCCAAAATTGTGGGGTTGTTATTAAGGAATAATATAACGATGATTTTATTAATAAGGTTTCATTACATCCAAGATAAAGAGGTTTTTCTATTTAAGTGCAAATGATTTAATCTTTTTCTAATAAAATGATTTAATCTTAGTGACAAAGGGATGAACATAAAAGTGAATGACAATATTAATAGCATTAGTGTTAGTAACACATAGTATGATAATGACCCTTTTGTGCTTGCAATACAAGTGAAGCAAGTATTCTACCTCAACAACATTTTATTGGGCAATAATTGGAAAGTTGTTTAAAAGTTTCAACCCCAAATAATCTTTTTGATTTTTGTGAAAAGGAAAGTGGTATAATGGGTTAAGATGGTGATGAAGTATATTAAGAGATTGAATCAAAGCTAAATAATGGAGCCCTACAAATAGAAGATGCAGATATATCATCATTCCATAGAAGAGATGTTGAGCCTAATATACTAGAAGCAAATGAAGTATAAGTCAATATTGTCACACAAAGAGGTGAAGACTATACTAAGGATGAATTATATGACAATGATGATGCTTTAGCCAAATATAACAGTGATAAAGAGTCAAATCATAATGCAATTAATTATGATGATTGAAGGTAATAAAAGTGTTCTTTATATTGTTTTAAATGTAATGTTGGTAACATTTATGTTAATGCGTATTATTGACATTTGAGTTATGTTAAAGTGGATTGTTGATGATTGAGTTATATTAATGCATGTTGTTGATGGTTTACTTAAGTTAATATGGATTGTTGATGATTGAATTATAATAATGCGTATTGTTGATGAGTGCCTTATGATAATGTAAATTGTGGATGATTGAGTTATGTTAATACGTATTGTTGATGATTATCTTATATTAATGTGGATTGTTAATGATTAAGTAATGTTAATGGGATTAATGTTAATGATTGAATGTATGATTGTAATGATGATTGGATGTATTGTAATGTTAATAAAATTTATGTTTATAGATATCCAATATAATGAAACCTGGTAAAAACAAAGGGAAGAAGGTGGTAGGTGTCGAAATTGTAGAAAAGAGGGATTTGCAACGTTAACCAGATGAATCAGTTCTTAACTAACAACAACATTCTACCTCCAATACTTAAGAAATTAGTCAGGAAAAACCTCATTCTTCCGTAAGAAAACAATGAATCAACTAGTACAAAGATATCTGCAGGTTTAATCTTTAACACCTACAAATAGAATTATGCTCAACTATATATTTACATATTTAATGCTTATTTTCTTATGATCGATTTGTTGTCAGGTTCCAGTGTCAATATTAAAAAAGATGTAGAGGTATAACTAGAAATTGTGAATTGCAATGAATAGCAAGTTATCAATACACATTAATACTTCACAAGGTCATCCTATAGATAAGATCCAATCTGCAAAATTGTCAAGTGAGTTAGGGATTATTGCGAGAACAGAATTACCTTGCTTAAGGACTTGAAGGAAGAAAACTTGCTTGAAAATGTTTTAGATAAAGTTGCAGTAATTTTTTAATTTATTTAACTAAATGTAATATTGTTTCATTTATTTTAAAATTAATTACACTTTTACTTATTATTCACTGTTGAAATTAAATATTATCGATATTGAGAACCTTGATGTTTCAAATTGCGTGACTTCATTATTGAAATGAAGGACCATGGATTGTCGTTATAGGTTTCATGAGTTTTATAAATCTTTTCCTTCTGATGCGGAGGCAAGTAGACATGTTCTAGAATGAATGTTGTAAAAATAATTGGAATAATTTGTGTGATTATTGGGCCTCTCCTAAGTTTGTTTTCTTTCTCTTCACATTTGCTTCTATTAATCTTTTTAGATAATTTAATAACTACCTAATTTTTTTTCTTTATTTAGGAAAAATGTGAGAAGATAAAGGTCAATAGAGGAGAAAGAAAACACCTCACAATCAAGGGTCTAAATCATTTGTAGTTATCCGAAATAAATGTAAGATATTTGTTTACAAGTTATAATTATATCAAGAAACACTATATTATTTATTATGCCTTGTATTTTTCTTTCATAAAATAGAGTGAGAAGAAACTACATGGATAAGAGTGTAATAGGATCACACTATATTAAGTCACTCACCATAAGGAAGGTCAAGGGTGGACATCAGAAGAAGTTAAAAAAAATTATATACGTATGAAAATTTGTTTAAATTTTAAGTTTATTTATTTATGTAGTACTAATTAATAATATTTGCATTGAATATTGGTTTTTTTAATTTTAGAATAAGATGCAACAATTGTTACAAAAATCAATGTTTGAGAAGAATGAGGTTAATGTAGAACACATTTGCAATATCGTGCTTGGTATGCTTATATCATAAGTCTTGGCTTTGGCTCTATACCAAATGTTTCAACCTCATCAAGACCTATATACATTCAACATCTTGAATAGGTAAACAAGACGCTTAAGGTTGAATTACAACATACTAAAAAAAATTAGCCAAGCGCGATAAGCACCTTAGAAAAATACTTGGCCCAGATTATTATAGTAGTGAAGATGAAAGTGAATGGTATTAATTACATCTCTTAATAGATTTTTCTTTTAATTCCTATTTGTATTATAATTTTAAATTTAATAATTTTTCTTGAATTACATATTTGAAGAAGATGCAATGGCTAAGTAATTTGTATTATAATTTGTAAACTAGTCTTTGTATTTATTATTTTGTATATAAGAATTGTTAAAGTTGTAATCAAAATCTTGTATACAAAGAAATTTAATGATATTTTATTTTTTATATATAATGCTTCAAATTATCAATTATTTTTGTTCAATATATTTTTATAATAAATTAACAATAAAAATATATCGAAACATTATATACAATAACATGGATTAAAACTGTAAAAAATAATTTATTCCAACATGGTATAACATTTCTTTAAAACTTAAATAAAAAATTTGACTACATTTTACAAAACATAGCTAAAAATATTTGAAAAACGTAGCTAAATACTTTTGCCTTGTGAATACGTTTCTAAAAACGTGGTTAAAACTTTTGGCTGTATTCTTAAAAGCGTATCTAACAGTTTTTAGCTATGAAAAATAAGCATAGCCTAACTTATTGGCAATGATTCCTTAAAATGTCGCTAATAGTTTTTTGCTACAAAAGTAAAGTGTAGGAAAAAACTTTTAGCGACGATTAGCACAAAACATCGCCTATTGTTTTCAACTATGGAGATTTGACAACGTTTTTGGACGACAAAACTACATCGTTGCCAATTCATATTAGTGACAATTTTTGTACCTATAAATACGAATTTTTTTGTAGCCAAAGGGCAACTTTGTTGCAATGTGCACATGAAATATCTAGACCCTCATTTGCTTTTAACAACAAAGCGAATCCCATTCTTCAGTATTTATTGCATACTCTTTTTTAAAATCAATTGTGGAGGAGTAAGTTTATAGTAGATGCATGTACAAAAGGAGTTATTGATCTGTTACCAATTTAACGCACATATGTACAATTGTTTACCTGTGCTGTTCCGATTCGCTTTAATCTTAGGCGGGAACTGGGAAAGCATAAGTCTAGTTCTGATATGCTCTACTCAAAGATGCAATGTTTTATTATTAAGGAAAGGGTTAATAGGTATGATGGTTGGGTTTACAAATTGGTAGTGTGGAACAGATTAAACTTACCTTCATCTCAGGTGACAAATTAAATTATTCACCAAGATTGGTCGAGGCAAAAATCTAGCAAAAAGCAAGGGCACCCCCACCCATCAGTGATTCTATCCCAACTTTGCTTTAGTTTCGATTATTCACCCAAAATGTGGTTATTGACTTAACGTTGGAACCCCCTTCAACGTTCTATCTGAATAATGCCTACTCTTTGGGAGAGGAAACAGTATTCTATGTCTTTGGTAGTTGGGTCTGAAAGATTTGTTAATCACTCTATTAATCCCTTCTCATCCATTGTTTTTTTATTTCTTATGATGACTGCTTGTCTCTGAATCTACCCCATCTACATGAGGCTCACCCTCATCTATATTGTCTTCACTGAATCAACCCAAACTGAAACGAAGAAACTGTCTGCTTTGGTCTTTGATATCATTCCGGATTTAGCTCATTAAAACAATACCCTCACATCATTATAAAAGCAATGGCCGACCTCTTAATTTTACGCTCTTCTTTTTTCTGCATATATATTTGACATAAAACGCGTGACATTTTGTGAAAGAATGAGAAATTAATCATCGAACGTTTATAATGAAGAATGACAAAGATACAGAGGAAGAATAGTCGTTTTTCGCGGCCCTGCACAGACATATCTCAGGAAGTTCTGTAATCATCAATTCTTTTGGCAGCTGTCCTTTTCAAATCCTCAAAACTCCAATCTCTCCTCATCCCTGAGCTCCTCACCAGCTTCGGTTCGCAGTTCTCCTTAAACATAATCGCTCCGGTACTGGAGAACCGCCGATGCCCCTTTAAAGTACTTGCACCAACGACACGGCCAACAACGCCACCAATGGGGTCTAATGGAGGAGGAGGAGGGGTTATGTTCCCTGACCAATTCCTCTCAACCTTGAAGACCTTCTTCTTAGGCTTTTCTGGGAGATATTCCCTTTCAGAATCTGTTCTTTGCAAGACTTGGCAGGTTAGGCAATTAAGGCTCATGGCTATTGTTGCAATACGGGCAAAGGAAAACCAAATAAATACTTGTGCAAACCCACCCTGTTGGGTCAAAGGTTTAATTCTTCTCGGGGAGGAGAGAAAGGAGGCTTTGTCACATTATAAGGCTTTGAAGATATTGAGGAAATGAGAAAAAGGAAGACATGAGATTAAGGTTTGAAGTGGCATGTTAATGTAGAAAATTACAGCCGTTGTTGGTAATGAAACCCGGAATGACAGGTAAAAGCAACTGCTAATTAAGGGGTTATCAACAGTTATCGTTTGTTTATCCAACGATCTAGTGCCAGTTGGAAGTAACCAAGTTAATGGAAACAGGTTTAGCTTCAATCCTCCTTGTAGATAGATTCACCTTATAAGTTGGTTTTATTTTCTTTTCCTTTTTTTTTCTTTCTTTATGTTTAGACTATAGTCGACATATCTCTTTGAAGATAAGCTATAGTCCTTTGTAGTTCTGGCTGTATAATTTCAAGATGCTCAAAATCCTAATGAAGACATTCCAAGCATTTTTGATTATGAGATTAATCATCTCCTGCATAAGTTCCATTAAGCTAAGTTCCTTCACACGAGGTTTAGAAATAGAAAGCACACTCCTAATACTTCTCCAAGAAACGATCACAAGAATATTATGTTTTGTTTGTTTGAACTAACTACAAAGTGATTGTCTAGTGTTTAAATATACTAAATGTTTAAGTAATTCACGACATTGAAATGCAAATATTTGCAAATACGTGATAAGAAGTCATTAGCTTACATTTATTTTTCAATAGCAAAATGATATTGCTATTTCATTGACATATTGACCGTAATGAAGAATTATTATAAAGTAGTAGATTAACATGGATAAAATAAAATATTTTCTTCTATTTTCATTTTATTTTTAAATTATTTAAAAGCAATTATAATCATATGTAGCTCTTAACAAATTTAGTTAAGGAACTAGACTAATGTTACGAATATCATACCGAACTTGGTATCGAATTTGATTATGGTATAATATCATAATAGTATCGGTCAATATCGGGTACCGTTTCAAGTAATTTTTAAAATTATAAAATAGCCCCTCAATTTTATAAAATTACAAAATAGTCCTTCAATATGTTATGTTGTATAATTTTTAATTTTATATAAATCATGTCTCAAAAAATTATTATAATATAAATTTGAAATAACTATTATCTCTTTATTAATATTAATATTATTTTCACATATTTCAAATATAAACAAATTGCTATAAGTAATATAAGAAAAAGATTGTTTAATACTTATAAAAAACAAAAAAAAGATTGTTTAATTAACATACAGATAAAAACTAAGAATAATATAAAGTACTTAAAATGTTAAATTTACATCATATAGTAAAGAATAATTTTATCAAAACATCATATAGTAAGAATACTATAGGGTCATAAGCATTATAAAAAGTGTTCATGCCAAGGAACACAACAAAGTAGAAGTGAAACCTAAAACAAAAATAGTTGCGATGAAAACTTTTATATTTATATTATATATATATATATTGACATACAAATCAAATACAAGGGAAATTAAAAGAAAAGAGAAAAATCAAAAACTTCATTCAATGACATATACGTTAAAATCGCACTAGTCCCAATTTCACTTGGTACAAAATTCTCATCATTTAAGGAGTCTTATTATCACCACCATTCTAATTCATTGCAGTAAAAGACATATCAATACTTTTTATCCAAAATTATCTTTCAAATTACTCTCATCTATGAAACTTGGTTTCTTAAAAACCCAATCTGTTAAAAGATTGAGATGGTTAAGGCAAATTGGATATATATAAAACTACTTGTTCTATTAAGGAGTTCTAGTAAACAAATAAAAATCAATTATTAAGAAATTACAAGAAATTATATTCAATTTAATAATGATAATAACATACCTTTCTTGAAACTCTAAGTTTTATTAAACCAAATCATTCAATCTTTTGTATTCTGATTTTTTTCCTTTTAATAATAAATGAAGTCAAATGTGTTCCAATTCTTTTCACAACCAGTTGCCTCACATATTGACTCAAAATTTGGATTGTAATCCTTTATAATTTTGGAACACAACTTCCAAATTAATCTCACCAAGCAACTATAAGACAATAAAGTAACCTTATAAACAAAAGAAAATGATGATTACTTTCAAACAAAAAACAAAAATGAAGAAATATGTAGCTAGATTAAGTTTATCTCTTTGATGAATTGTAATAGGCATCCCAAAATCACCACATGTATCCTTATAGGTCTTGATTTGTGAGCTAAGAAGATCTTACATCATCTCATGTAAAATAATTATTTTTATAGTTAATAGCATTTTCTTGTTAACTTCATATTTCTTTATAAAACCTGATCTAAAATAGATACTAGAATTAAAAAATGCCCCAACAGTAAACAATGAAAAGTAAAGTTCTTTTTTTTTTTAAGAAAAGATGAAATAAATTTAAGCCATAAAAGACAATCAAGGTGTGTAAGTATATTACAACTTGCAAATTGCAAGGACAATGCAACTATAGGCTTGCTATAGAGAATTGCAACCTATTTTTCTTAATGAAAAGGAGTTTTACACATTCCAATAAGTGATGAGATGTTGCATGTCTTGAAATTATGCTTGTGAATGCTAATGTGATTTTTGATGAGCTACATTAATTGGTTATAAAATTGCTCCTTGAAGAGGCACTTTTCTTGAAAAATGTGATTGTTCCTTTCATCCCAAATAGTTTTAACCAGAGAAGAAAATGATATACAGAAGGATAATTTAATTGTTATGTTTGGATGCTTAATAGTAGAATGCTTAATAGTAGAACACCAAATCTTGATATTGTTAAAGTGAATTAGGGCATCATGAATAAAGCATCTATGCATCACTGTTTTCCAAATTTCTGCAACAAAACTAAATTGAAAGAATAAGTGTTTTGTGTTTTCTTCAGTCTTTTTACAAAGAATACACTAATTTGTGAAGTTCAAAAACTTTGTTGGTTTGTCTACAGTTGGTAGTTTATCCTTCATCATAAGCCAGAGAGTGGTGAAAGCTCGTGGTTGCTAATGGTTAAACCAAACAATCTTAGTCCAAGGAAGAGTTTCCAAACTATTAAGAAGAATTGTCCTACATGATTGGTTGGTGAAGATATCGTTGGAATCGTGCTTCCTTCAGTAAAAATAAAATAGAGTTAGGGTTTGTTATTTTTACTTTATTATTTTTATTTCATATAATCATTTTATTATTTCTATTATTTATTATTATTTTAAAAATTTTCTTTAAAAAATAATTTACTAACATTCATAAATTTTATTATTCTAAAAGATAAGGGATTCAATTCCAGAAAGTTGAGTTGCATATGGGGTGATCTAGCCTTATGACCTTTTGTAATATCCCGTCTCCTAAATTGTTGAGGGATTAAAGTGTTAGATTACTGAGTCTCATAAGTTCCATCATATAGAATGAATTTGGTACATTTATGTCATGATTTTATGATTTCATTCATATGCATAATATTAGCGTACATATATGAATTGTCAGTTAGACAAATTGCACTCAATTGACGTATTTCGAGGTATGAAACTAAAATGAATGTGACATTAATGTGCATTTCCAATGTCTTGTACTTTGGTTTACCAATGACAAGAATTGATGGATTATAATTAGTAACTTGGAATTAATTGTTAAAATTGAGAGATTGATGAATTAAAATATACATTTAGTATAAGAAAAATGTTAATAGCAAGACAAGTTGTTACATGAAAAATTAGGACGACTAAACCTATAAAATGAATGACATTTGGCATGAAAATTTAAGTGACAAATGGCAGTACATTTAAGTGACAATCGGCAGCCAAACAGAAGGATATGTGTACCATTTAAGGAGAAGACATGTAGCTTGCTTCCTTATAGGACAAGTGTCCTTAAGGAGCCACTTATCTTAACTCATCTAATGACACATGTATATGGAAGAGTCTTTCCTTAGATGCCTCTTTTGTAATTCATTCTTCTTCCTCCCTCACATTACCGAAATACACACATAACCCTCACAACTTTGAAATTCTGCTTTATTTCTGTTCATAGTCACTTCAAGATCCATATAAGATTCTTCTCAAAGATAGCTATAATATGTTATCATCTCTCTGCCTTTGTTTAAATCATTTTACTTCCATCTTGTACTTGGATGATCTTGCATGCATGGAGGGTTAGGTTAGCTTGATCATTAAGGTGGAATTTGAGCTAAATAAGTAAGTAAAGTATTGTACTTTGTGGCATGTTATGATAGAACTTGACGATGATTGAATTAGAGATGGATTAATGGTGATATTGGAGTGAAATAAGTGCTAAAAAATGATGCGTGAATGATAGTTTTTGTTTTATTTTTTCATGCATGAAAGACAATAGTTTATGAGCTGCCAAATGAATGATTTTGAGTTGGAATTGGAGCTAAAATTGATGAGGAATTGACATATAATTATGGTATAATTGAGGCATAATTAATGGATTATTATGAAGGTGTTTTGAATTTGGTATGAAGGTGTTAGAATCTCGAAAAATTGAAGGAAAATGGATAGTGCACATTCAGTTCACTCATCCCACGATCCTGGACAGTTGTATTAACTCTTTCCCACGATCGTGGGCAATGCTTTGAAATGAAAAACTTCTATTTTGTGTAATTGTTAAACCACATAAGGATAAGTCACTTTACATTGGTGTATTTGGACTTGATTGAGGCTTGAAATAAACCTAAATTGTTGCTTGATTCATTGGTTAAGGGTTTAATACGTTTAGGTTGTTAATTGATGTCATAACTTAAGGAATGGATTGTCTTGATATTAATGTATTTAAATCTAAAAATAATGAGTTGTTAAAGGAATTAAGATGTTCTTATGAATGCAAATATGATTCAAAGGATATGAGTAATGTGTATTAGATATAAATGAATGAACATTGGATAACATGAAGCAATTGTGAGTGATAATTAGATAATTATATGAATGTATATGACTGATGAATAAATGAAGCTTACGTAAGGTATAAACCTAATTGCAAAATGATAGTATACAAGCTATTAAGTTTGAATGATCTGAAAGCATATAAGTATAGTCAAGATCTTGGTTTATTAATACATACCCGAAAGGTCAATTGAGCATGCATTGAAACATGATATATATACATGTGAATGATTGAATAATCATATGATTGACAACTTAATGACATGTGAAATATGTGTGTATTGCATAAAGATAGATACACAAGTTAATTGTCAACATCTAGACATTGCTGGAAAATTATCTGGAGCGTACTGTGAGTTAACCTAATTGTGTAAACTCAGTTATATGTGTTTTTGTATGTTCTGTATGCTGAATATGAAATGTGAGATCAATTGAATGTGAAATGCTAGAATAAATATGAAATGTGAGAGCAATTGAATGGCAAATGCCAGAATGAATATGAAATATGTGAGCAATTGAATGTGAATTATTGGACTTAGATCCAATGAATTTGATATATGTGACAGAAGTGCGTCACACTGAAATACATAATCAGATAAAGGAGTTGTGACCGGAGTGACCAACGTGAAAAAGAGCTTTAAGCTCAGGATTGTGCACAAAGAGCCACAGACTCAGTTATTAATTAGCCCGGTATCTACAATAGATACAGGATAATAAATGAAATAAGCCCGGTATTCATAACTGATACGGGACAGTAAATAGACACTTGGTCACAACAAAGCAAAATAAAATAGAGTCACATGTGCATTTACATATACATCCTTATATGTATCATATAAA
Organism: Erythroxylum acuminatum; assembly: GCA_026284645.1. Lineage (NCBI taxonomy): Eukaryota > Viridiplantae > Streptophyta > Magnoliopsida > Malpighiales > Erythroxylaceae > Erythroxylum > Erythroxylum acuminatum. The sequence continues at coordinate 11,494,826 of JANKOD010000005.1, read as the reverse complement.
TGAATTGAAATGAATTATTGAATTGTTTGAAATACAGTTGAAAAGTAAATGAGGATGTGTTGTGATATGAAATGTTAGTTTACCTGATATACTTATGAAAGTATGATAAATTTGATGTACTTGATAAGGTATAATGAAATGTGATGTGATATTCAATACTGGATGATATGTAAAACTTGTTGAATTGGGATATGATTTGTCTCTGTGTATATGACGTAAGCGAATACATCGATGATGGTTCACTTACTGAGTTCGCAAACTCATCAAAATTGCAATGTTGATTTTCAGGTTCAGAGAAGATCTAGTTAGACTAATTGGAGTATAGCTACTACAATTGGACATGAGATAGTGTTCGGGATCAGTTGTACTTGCAGATGTCTCTAGTCATTATGCATCAAGAATAACATTTCTCACCCATTGTCAAATGTATATGTGAACTCTGAAGTGTAATGACATTTGTGATTTAATATGATTGTCAATGAAATGATTCAAAATAAATGTTTGAAATGCTTTTGATATGTGATGCCTCCAATAATGTGGTAATGTAATCATCTTAACGTGCCATCCTTATTGAGTATGTTCTCGAATAATCGTCGATACGTTCGGGCATATGCTCTATGAGAGTAGTACGTTACACTTTTAATATTTTAGAACTTAAGATGACCGTTACCTTAAACTTTAGTTACATAATGAGTGGTCTCGCCTTATAAATTTTAGTAGTTTGAAATTTTATATCTTTTATCCCAAAGGTTAAATTATATAAGGTGTGATCTCCCCTTATGACTTAGTACGCCTTGAAGATGTTTCTAGTATCTAAACTCTTTTTTTTGTTATACTATAAGGAAATGCATTCGTGATAATAAAAGGGCCAAGCAATGTAGAATGTGACTTACCTAGGATGAGCTTTAATCAAGAATTATATAATAATACTTTCCTTCCCACCTCAAATTGCTTCCTCAAGATCATATTATCATATAATAATTTGGTGTTCTCTTTATATATTCTTAAATTCTTATAACCATCAAAACTTAGTTCCTCTATTTCTTTCAATTTTAATTTCCTTGCTTCTCCAACTTTGTACAAATCTATGTTGCAATGTTGCACTGCCTAAAAAGCTTTATGTTCAATCTCTATTGGTAAATGACAACATTATTATCGGTGTTTTATAAGCTATATGGTAAGTTAAAAAGCGTCGTCTTGATGTAAACTCCAATCCTTTCTTCCCTAATTTACCATTTTTCTAAATAGATTGTACTTCTTTATTTGATACATATGTTTATCTATTCATTTATGGATGATATGCAGTGGCTACTCGATGATGCTCTCCATAATTTTAAACTAAGACACCACTACTTTATTGCAAAATTGACTCCCTAGATAACTAATAATGGCTTGTGGAACCCTAAATGTATTGAAAATATTGAACTTTATAAAACCTACAATAGTTGTAGAATCATCAATCCTTGTTGCTTTTGCTACCACCCACTTCAAAATATAATCAGCTGCCAAAAATATTAAGAAAAACCATAAGATGAAGGACCAAGGCCTATAAAATCAATGTCATGTACATTAAGTATCTCAACTATAAGAACTGTTGTTTAAGGAATTTCATTTTTATGAGATAACATATCTATCTTTTAACATTGATTATAACTTTTACAAAACATATAAGCATCTCTAAACAAAGTCTCCTAACAAAAACCACCATTAAAAACTTTTCTAGTAGTTCGTTTTGAGCCAAAGTGACCATAACATGCATAATTATGACATAAAGCAAAGACAAAATGATGTTCATCTTATAGCACACAATGTCTAATAACTTGATCATAACAAAACTTCCATAAATAAGGTTCATCCTAAACATAATATTTTGCCTCATTCTTATATTTTCCTTCCTAGACTTACTAAATAATTGACAAGGTATGTGTACTATGGAATCATACCTTTCATTCGGAATAATTGCTCATCAAGAAAAGTTTCAAAAATAGGTAAAATATTTTCATCCTTCACCATCTTACTTAAATGATCTACCACTAAATTTCCCACTTCTTTTTATCCTTTATTATCAAATAAAATTTTTGAAGTGGCAAAATCCATCTATTAACCTTAGTTTGGACTCTTTCTTTACCAAAAGGTATTTTAATACTACAAAGTCAAAATACACAATAACTTTATAGCTAAACAAATATGATCTAAATTTATCTAAAGAAAAAATAATTGCTAAAAAGTCCTCCCCAGTTGTAGAATAATTGCACTTGTAGTATCCAATGTTCTTAAAGCTTAATAAATGACATGACCTTTTTTCCCAATCCTTTGGCTTAAAATAGCTCCCATTGCATAATTACTAGCAATGCATATGATCTCAAATGATAGATCACAATTTGGTGACTAAATAATGGGCACACTTATTAATAAAGCTTTGATCTTGTCAAAAGCTTCTTGACATTCTTTCCCAAATTCAAATGGGAACATCTTTTTGTAACAACTTTGACAATGGTATAGCAATCTTTGAAACTTCTTTAATAAACTTGAAATAAAATCCTATATGTTCAAGAAAAGATCAAACTTTCCTAAAATTTGTAGGATAAGGTAAGTTCACAATTAAATCTACTTTTTCCTTATCAACTTCTATTCCCTTGAATGAAATCACATGTCCCAAAATGATGCCTTGATTAACCATAAAATGACATTTTTTATAATTCAATACTAAATTTGATTCAATGCTTCTTTTGATAAACTTGGATAAATGAGTCAAGCCATCATAAAATAAATCTCCATAAACAATAAAGTCATACATGAATACCTCAACGCGATTCTCAATATACTCATCATATACCTTTGAATTGTACCTGGAGCATTATAAAGACCAAAATAAAGGCATACATTCAAAAAGGGCATGTGAATGTAGTCGTTTCTTAATCTTCTTAACTAATGGATATTTGGTAATAACCTAAAAAACCATCCAAAAACAAAAATATGACTTACTAATAAGTTTTTCCAACATTTGATCTATAAAGGGTAATGGAAAATAATTCTTTCTAGTGGTAAATTTAAGTTTCCTAAAGTTTATACATATTCACCACCTATTTTGCACCCTCATTAGTACCAACTCATCAGTTTCATTTTGTATCATTATTATCATAGTTTTCAATGACATAACATAAACTAGGCTCACCCACTCACTATCTATGATATGATAGATTACATCTACATCCAAAAGTTCTAAAATTTCTTTCATTACCATATCTTTCATTATTGTATTAAGTCTTTATGGTTCTCTTAGTCTTCTTTATGGTTCTCTTACTGGCTTAGCATTTTCTTCTAAAATAATACTATACACACAAGTTATTGGACTTATGCTTTTTATGTCAACTAATGTCCAACTGATTAGAGTTCTATACTCCTTTAAAATTTCTACTAACCTTCTTGCTCTTTAGACAACCTTTATAAGATGATCTGTTAGCCCCGAATTTTTTTTATGACTAATTAAGCATGATTAGATTAAATAAATGAAATTGAGTTAGCATTAATTAGGTTGACATTAATTAGATAAGATAACATTAAATTAGTATGTGACATTAATGAGTTAGTTAACATGATTCAATGAACATTTAATGTGTTAGTTA
>JANKOD010000005.1:11451412-11467960 GCA_026284645.1 Erythroxylum acuminatum | reverse complement strand
GGTATACTTTAAAAATTATTTAGCATAATTAATAAAATAAAATATAGTTAAAATTAATAAAAGTGCTTTTTATTTTTATGTTGCCAAACAGTTTACTGTATGAAGTACTTTTAAAAAAGCTGTTTTTTAAATTTACAGCCAAACAGTCAGCTGGCTTTTAAAAAAAGCTCTTCTCAGAAAAGCTCTACTGACAAAAGCTCAACCAAACGGGCCCTTAGTTTGTTTGTAAATAGCATTAAAGATTAGTTTTGGACGATTAAGCATAATGAATAAATTAAGAAAATAATACAACGAAACAAAGGAGAAGAAAATATGGAATGAAAAAAAGGCACGAGGGCATCGAAATATTTTATAACTTGCTACAATACAACTTGTAAATATAGATATAACAACTGTAATAAGAGCAAACCCAAGAAGTTGTGTAGATACTTCCCTCTTAATAATAATATTAACAAGTTCAATTTAAAAAAAACACGTGTGCCCCATTTCTTATGATTATCAGCTCAAAATCCGAATCTTAATTATATACCAGTTAAATATGTAAAGAAATGAAATTATTAAAAATATAAAATAGAAATAATAACACAAAAACTACTATAAAAATGTAATGAGAAAATTAAGGAACAAATATATAATTCATGTAATAAAATTATTATTTAAAATATATTAATAAATTTACCATGACTATAAAATATATAAATATTTATAATTTTCACATATAGGTGTTAATAACATCAAATTAAGAAGAATAAAACAAAAAGAGACTTACAAAGTTAATACTTAATGCATAAAAAGAGTGACGGGTGGTAGATACACCAACGCAGGGGAATAAAATCTGCCCTCAATAAGCAAAGAAAATCATAGAAACTCTGAAATAAAATCAAAGAAAGATATACCGAATTTTATAAAGAAAAGTCTCCAATATGGTCAGTAAAAAACTGTGGGACCATAGTCTAAAATATCTCCACTATTTAAAATATTAGATACTACAAAATCTCTCTAAATAAGACTAGAGGTAATATACCAAGATACTCAAGAGATTAAACTCTTGGAAATATAAAAAGAGTGAAGAAATATCTCATAAATAGAGGAACACTAGTGCCAAATTATTGGGCACAAAACTATGCCCCTTAATAATCGCAAGACATAATTCTTGAAATATCGTTGATAAAATATCAACTAAATATGATCATAAATAACCTTCAATTGAAAGCTTAATAGAAGATATCTCTCTCTCTCTATTTTCTCTCCTTTCACTGAGCCTTTTTTTCTTGGATGCTTAAGCCTTCCCTCTTGGTGCCAATTTATAGGGAGAAATTTACTTAAGCCTTCCTTCCATTTTCATATGGGATGTCCTTAATGGAGGGACCTCCAACAAATCTCCCCTTCCCGATATTTAGGACCATTATCATAGAGGGAAGAATACTCCTATTTTTATATTAGTTGGAAGGACTTGCCATCCCTACGATCAACTTGCAGACTTCATACTTATTTTTTGGTAATGCCTTTGTCAACATATCAACACCATTTTCACCCGTGTGTATCTTCTCAAGTGCTAATAGCTTGGAATTTAAAACATCTATGATCTAATGGTATCTTATCTAGATATGTTTTAATTTCGAATGGAGAGCTGGATTCTTACCAAGATGGACGATACTCTAATTGTCACAATACATGACATATCTATGTTACTTGAAGCCAAGTTCCTGAATGTATCTCTTCATCCATAGTAACTCCTTATATGATTTTGTTGTCACATTATGTTTCGCCTCAATAATATGCAACACATTACACTTTTGCACTTTTGCAATCTTGATTGCCATAATACTGCTCCCCCTGTAAAAGTAATCAAGTATCCTAAAGTAGACTTTTTGGTGCCAACACATCCGCCTAAATATGAATCTGTGTAGCCTACTAATATAGGCTTTTCATTTTTGAAACTAAGACTCAAGTCAGAAGTACCTTGGAGATATCTCATGATCCACTTCATAGCATTCCAATACTCTCCTCCCGAATTTGAGAGAAATCTATTGAGCATGTCAACTGCATTAGCTATGTCTAGCCTTGTACATACCATGACATACATTGCACTTCCTACTGTTGAGGAGTAAGCAATATTATACTTTTGTAGAAGGATTGTGTTTACTGCTTAACTTAAAGTGGGCTGCAAGAACTTTAGCAATTTCCACGTTAAATCTTTGAAGCACCTTTTGAATGTACTTCTCTTGAGACAGATATAATCTCTTTGTATTTTTGTCTTGAGTAATCCTTATACTAAGGATCTATTTGACTAGCCCCAAGTCTTTCATAGCAAAAGAATTACTCAAGTGCTTCTTCAGCTTGGCAATTCTAGCAATATTTTGCCAACAATCAGCATGTCATTAACATAGAGCAGTAAAACATTGAAATCAACCTTGGAGATTTCTTTATGAAACCACAATGGCCAGAAGTCATTTTCTTATAACCTTCCTCCCCCGTAACGAATTAAATTTCTTGTACCATTGCCTCGGTGATTGCTTTAAGCTATAAAGACTCTTCTTTAGCCGACACATATAATCTTCTTTCCCCTTGACTTTGAAACCCTCTGGTTGCACTATATAGATCTCTTCCTCCAAATCATCATAAGGAAGGCAGTCTTCACATCCATCTGCTTGACTTCTAAATCAAGACTAGCTGCTAAGTCGAGGACAACTCAAATTGGTCACATCTTCACCACTAGTGAGAATATTTCATCAAAATCAATACCCCTTCTTTGACAGAATCCCTTGACCACCAACCTAGCATTATATCATGGTTGTGATGAGGGTTCTTCATATTTTACCCTGAACACCTATCTATTCCTCAAAACTCTTTTCCCTTTGGGGAGCTTTACTAGGTCAAAAATGTAATTCTTAGAAAGTGACTTCATCTCTTCTTGTATGGCTTCAACCTTCTGTTCCTTGTGTTCTTCTTGTATGGCTTCAACCTACTGTTCATTGTGTTCATCTTCCATGGCTTCTTCATAACTCTCAGGTTCTCCCCCATTAGTGAGTAATACATACTTATTTGGAGAGTATCGAGCAAAAGGTCTTTTGTCTCTGTCAGACCTTTTGAGCGGAGTTGGATCCTCTGCTTCCTGTGCCTGGTCATCATCACCACCATCTGCCTCTACTGGTAAAGGAACATCCTCATTAACTACATCTTGTTGAGTGTTCTCCTCAACATTCTCCTGTGCTGGTACCTCGCTAATTATATCCAAATCAACACACATCATCATTATCTTTAGGTGTTGCATCTTTTTCCCCTTAGATATCCTTGATGGTCTCATCTTCCATGAACACAACATCGCAGCTTCGGATAAGCTTCTTGCTAATTAGATCACAAAGCAACCTGTAACCAAATTCATCAAGGCCATAACCCAAAAAGATGCATTGTTTGGTCTTAACATCAAGCTTGAATCTCTCGTCTTTGGGAGTGTGCACAAATTCCTTGAATCTAAAGACACGAAGATGATCATATTTAACATCTTTCCCTAATTAGGCTCTATCAGACACATCAGACTGCAATGGAACAGAGGGTGAGAAATTCACCACATGCACTGCTGTATTCAATGTCTCACCCCAAAATTGTTTTGGCAGATTTACTTGTGATAATGAGTATCTAACTCTTTCCCACAAATTTCTATTCATCCTTTCTACCAAACCATTCAATTGTAACGCCTGTAACCAAATTCATCAAAGCCATAACCTAAAAAGATGCGTTGTTTGGTCTTAACATCAAGCTTGAACCTCTCGTCTTTAAGAGTATGCACAAATGCCTTGCATATAAAGACACAAAGATGATCATATTTGAAATCTTTCCCTGATCATACTCTATTAGGCACATCAGACTGCAACAGAACAAAGGGTGAGACATTCACCACATGCACTGTTGTATTCAATACCTCACCCCAAAATTGTTTTGGCAGCTTTGCTTATGATAATAAGTATTTAACTCTTTCCCCCATATTTCTATTAATCCTTTCTACCAAACCATTCAATTGTGGCATCTTTGGTGGCATCTTCTGATACCGAATGCCTTGCTGTTTACAATATTGATCAAATGGACCAGAATACTCTTCCCCGTTGTCAGTCCAGATGCATTTAAGCTTTTCCCTTGTCTCTTTTTTGACTAAAGCTTGAAATTGTTTGAAGACATCTAACACTTAATCCTTTAATTTCAAGGTGTAAGCCCAGATCTTCCCTGAGTGATCATTAATAAAAGTCACGAAGTAGAGAGAACCACTAAGTAACTTTGTCTTCATCGGACCGCATACATCAAAATGTACTAAATCAAGTGCATTTGGTTTTCTTTAGGGAGGTGAACTATTGAAAGCAACCCGATTCTGCTTTCCTAACAGACAATGAACACACTTTCTAATACACGTACTCTTGACATCACATGGATGTCCCTTCTTACCTAACACTACTAAGCCTTTCTCATTCATGTAGTTGAGTCTTTTATGTCACAACTCAATTGCATCTTCATCTTCCATAACATTGATATTGCTACTGGGAGTGTTAGCTTTCATTATGTATAACGTCTCATGCTTCTTACACTTGGATACAATCGTAGAATTTTTGGTAAGTTTTTATACACCATCATAGAATGTGTTGCAAAACCCTTCATCGTCAAGCTTTCCCATAGAGATTATACTAAATATGATATTTGGAATATGTTTGACATTTTCAGTACTAATCTCATGCAGTTATTGGTCTCCAAGAAAAAGTCTCCAATGCCAGTAGCTTGTGTAAAGCCATTATTTCCTATTTTCTGTATAAGATGTAAATAGTACCCGTTAAGCAGTCGCGTGAGTTGAAACGCCGCTATCAATTACCCAACTCTTTTCTTCTTGCAGAATACTATTCTCCTCATTACAAATCACAAGTAGATCCTAGATGACGATAATCTGATCTTGACTGTTGGCATCATTCTTCTCTGGTTCCTGATTCCTCTTGCCTTCTCTTTTCAACTTCTCGTAGTTCTTTTGCATGTGACCTTTTTCACCACAATATAAGCATTTAATGTTAGCAAATTTGTTGGGTCTGCTACTGGATATGCTTCTTTGATTTGGACCTCTACTTTGCCTTCTCCCTCTTATCTCTGTGATTGAGACATCAGACTCAGAGATGAGTCTTAAGTCTTTCTTTTAGACTCCTCCTCCCAAAGGCTACTTTTAACCTTTTTTTTTATCAAAACTACACCTTTAGGGGCTAAGTTAAAGAGCGTTGTTCTGAACATCTCCCAAGACCTTGGTAAGGATCCCAAAAGCCATAATCCGAGCGACTCATCGTCTTAAGTGAGCCTCATGGTGGCCATTTGATTAATGATCCCTTGGTAAGTATTCAAGTGATTCGTCATCGATGTTCTATCTTGGTATCTCAGGTCCATGAGTTGTTTAATCAGGAACATTTTTGTTGTTGCCAGAATTTCGAACATAAAGGCTCTTGAGTTTGGCCCATAACTTGTTTGCTTGCTTCTCGCCAGTTTCTGATGAATCCACAAACTGGTCTATGTAATAGACTCCACTTGGTGTCAGATTTGCCTTCGAGTTTTATGGCACCGAATACTGGTTCATTATCCGTTCACATAAAGGAGAACTTCCATCTTCTCCTTCTATACTTGGAAGTTGCCTAAATTCAGACTGATTATTCTACTTGTGTTGACTTCCAAAGTTTACAAAGGATGACCAACTTACTAATCGAGCTCTGATACCAGTTTGATAGGAAGTAGACACACCAATGTAGAGGAATAAAATCTCTCTCACCTGTTGTAAACCGGTGAGGAAATCACCAAATGGAGAAAACCATTGAAACTCTGAAATAAATTCAAAGAAAGATACACCAAAATTTACATAGAAAACGTCCCCAATATGGAGAGTAAAAACTATGAGACCATAGTCTAAAATATCTCTACTATTTAAAATAATGGGTATAACAAAATCTCTCTAGATAAGACTAGAGGTATTACACCGAGATACTTAAATGATTAAACTCTTAGAAATATAAAAGGAGTGGAGAAATATCTCACAAATAGAGGAACATTGGTGCCAAATTATCGGGGACAAAATTATGATCCTTAATAATCTCAAGACCTAAGTCTTGAAATATTGCTGATAAAATATCAACTAAATCTGACCACAAATAACCTTCGATTGAAAGCTTAATAAAAAATACCTCTCTTTATTTTTCTCTCCTTTCACTGAGCCTTTTTTGGTTGGATGCTTAAGCCTACCCTCTTGGGGCCAATTTATAGGGAGAAATCTACTTAAGCCTTCCATTTTCAATATGGGATGACCTTAATGGAGGGACCTCTAACAAAGACAAATGTGATTTAAACATAAAATAAAGACTTCTTGAAGAATTAAAATGAACATCTGTGATCTAACATTAAACATTTCAAAAGTGCAAAAATATATATATAATATGCGAAGTTCCCAATATTACAAATGACAAGCTAAATTGCAATATATGAAAATACAAAAATATAAAAGAAAACGTATAACAAATGAAAATGTGAAAAAAAATGTAGTATTCGCAACATATATTTGATTTATTATACATTTGTTTAGTAATTATAACTTCAGTATCTTTAAATCTTTAATAATAATAAGATATTTATAAAATATAAATACGAGCATAATAAAAATAGAAAATATAAACTAGATAATAATTTAAATAAAGTAAAAGTAAATATATAGTTTTATTAAACTATAAAAATAAATTTCTGACAAATGTTTCAAAACTGTGGAAATGTCAAATTTTGAAGTTTTTGGTAAACAATAAGTTAAAAATATTGTCTTTCAAGGATATGATATTACATGTGACTTTGGGTAGTAAAATATGTATGTAAGAAATCATAATACGTAACAGTGTATTTGATTTTTTTTGAAAAAATTGTTCACTGGATGAAAAATTGTATCTCTTCAAAAAGGATAATAAATTAGGGATAACAAAATTTCCATAATTTTGGTCAATTTAAAATCAATTAATTTTCTTTAATTTAAATAGATTTTAAACGATTTTAAATTTTTTTAAATTTTAAATTTAATTTGAATTTAATTTTTATGATTTAATTTAGTCAAAATTTTAATTACATATAATTTAATTTTTTAATTTAATTTTTAATTTAATTATTGAATTTATTTTTTATCGTTTTTTTTTCTCTTTGTCATTACTTTCATATTTGTATCACTTCCATTTTTCTTCCTCTCTCTCTTTTCTCTACCACTTTCATATTTTGTCCTACCTTTTCATCTTTCTTGCTACAAGAATATTTGTGATCATTCATTTCCGAAAGGAATTTTCATTCTTTGGCTAGGGAATATATTTATCCATGATTATTTGCAATAATTAAAAAACTCAAATATTTCACTTAGCTTAACTATAAAAACCTTGAGTTGTTTAATTTTTTAGTTCGATTTTTAATATTTCAATTCAGTTTACTTTAATAACTCTTATTGTTAAAAGCTAACCAATTTATTAATTAATTGGTCAATTTTTGTAAATTATTAAATTTTAATAAACTAAAATAAATCAATTAATGTTTATTTAACAATCTTTTTTTAATTAAACTTCAAATATTTCGATAGATAAAGACAATATCTTTCAATCATAATTTAAATTCTTTAATTTATTCAATCTTTAATCATTTTTGTGACGATTTAATACTAGTTGAACCTTTTAAACCTTAAATCTCTTGTCTTACTGGTTTAACTTCTGGTTCAATTTTTAAAACATTACTAAAATGAAGGCACTTGTAAAGACTTTTGAGTCAAGGCACAAATAATTTCATATTTGGCCAGACACAACCTATTGTACACCTAAAATAAATGAGTGTTGACCTTATTTTGACAGAAACTGATCACATCTTATGAAAATACAAGCTTGGCTCATAAAAAGGCCTCACTATTTTCATGCCAATATCGTTGTTTTTAAATGGAGTACAAGTATAATGGACAATGTTATAGAGCCTCTAAGGGCCAAACGGTTTGGACTTGGGTGATTTTTTAAGCTAACAAACTCACCAATTTCTGCCCTATAATGCAACCAAATCTCTTCATTTGATTTAGCGAAAATCCTCCCACAATGAAGAACGAAAATAATGTTGTGCAGAGGAAGTCCTAGTTGTTCAAAGTTCATAATTACATAAAACACTTGGAATTATGAAGCAAATGGAGCTAAGAATAGTTTTAAGAACAAAGGGACTTTTATTTGCGAATATATTAACTACATAACACATGCAGGTTTGAGGGTTTACAACATATTTATATCCTGCAGATGTTAACAACTATAAGATAAAAACATTAGATAGTTATAAGTAGATTGGACAGTTTACATAAAACTGTCCAATAATTAAACGACTAACACACCATGCAAGATTCCATTCAACATTTTAGTATTCCCATCCAAGTATTCACTAACGAACCAAGACTGTCCTTTATCACAATTCCATTTCCCAATATACATTAAATAATTTCAGCCTATAGAATATAATAATTTCTTTGCTACTAATGGAATAGTAAAAGATGGGACTATAAGCCTATTTGCAGTCCCTTATCACCACCAAAGGAAGTTTATATGAGCCCCTCCTGACTCCCTTCGATTTGTAGCCATCATATTTACCCATCAAAGGTCCTAAAAGTCTCACTTCTAGGCATCTTTTCCACCACCAACAGATTAGCAATAGTTATTTCACTATTATCCTCCTCCTCGGCCAACAATGCATTCAACTTTGTCGTCCTTGGACATTCTCTTGCATAATACGATATGTTGCATATAAAACAAGCAACATTTTGTTAAGTAGCATTTTTAGTTGTTTGCATGTTTTTACATTTCTCATTTTTCCCCACAAAATTTTCTCTAACAACTTTCCTATTACCATTGCCACTAGACATTTTTTTTGTCTTTATTTAGCCGTAAATCCACCAATCAATCAATAGCAACTATGACATTTGGTAGGTCTTGAACACCTTACCTTCGTAGTTCAATTTGTGCTTAAGATTGAAGTCCTGATAGGAAGTTGAATAACTTATCTTCTTTTGACATGTTACAAATATCTAACATTAAAGAGATAAACGCCTTAATATAGTTTCAGACTGGTTCGTCATACCACAACTTTCTCAATGCTTCTCTCGCTATCCAAAGGGTGTTATAAAGCAAGAACTGGTCCTTTAGTTCTCGAACTAATATATTCCATGTATCAATTCATGGAAGACCTGCATTTAGATCATCATCTATCCTTGCATACCACCATAACTTAGCATCACCAACCAAGTACATACTAGTTAGCATCACTTTGTCACCTTCTTGCACCCTTGCTGCAAGAAAACATTGTTACATGTCCTATAGGAAATTCTCTAGCATCTTAACATCTCGAACACCATCAAAATGCTTTGGTTTTGAAAGTTTGAGCCTTATCCAACTCTCTCCGTTATGTTGGACAACATTGGTTCAAAGAAGTTCCAATGCATCTTTCGTCACCATCACTCTCCTATTTATTGCACCTGAAATGTCACCCAATCATTTATAGATGTGTTCAAATGCCTCAGTTATGGTATCTAATCGAGTCACTATGATGAACCCTCGTCTTCCAAAATTGGTCCAAAATTTTTCTCCAATTGAGCCATCCTTTCTCTCAATTGCTCCATATTTCTGCCCACCAGTTATCCCTTGCGTGCCCTTGAAAACCTTACTATGATACTAAAATGTTACAGGGTGTTTTTTGAGGATAGCAAACTCACCTATTTATGCCCTATAATGCAACCAAGTCTTGTCACTTGATTAAGCCAAAATACTCCCACTATAAAGAACGAAAGTAACATTGTGTAAAGGCTGTCCCAGTGGTGCAGAATTACATGAAACACTTCAAATTATGAAGCAAATGGAGACAATAATAGTTTTACGAATAATGGGACTTTTATTTTTGGATATATTAACTACATAACATACGCAGGTTTGAGGATTTACAACATATTTATTTCCTGTAGACATTAACAACTAGAAGATAAAAACAATTGATAGTTATAAGTAGTTTGGATAGTTTACATAAAACTATCTAATAATTATACGCATAATGTTTCAATAGTGCCTATATACATACGAGCAGGGTTATGTCCAACACACCATGCAAGATGCCATGCAAGTTGCAGTATTCCCATCCAACTAGCCACATAAAACCAAGGTTGTTCACTAACGAACCAAGACTGTCCACTAACGTAATTCCATTTCCCTACATACATTAAATAATACCAACCTATATAATATATGGTTTTGTGGCTACGTATCATCAAAGGGATCTTACAAATTACCAAAATATGCCAGTATCATGTTGCCAAAGTTGTGCAATATTGATGTTTACCAAACATTGAAAAGAAGGTCTCGGAGATGCCATGTAAGGACATCGCAAGTGGTTGTGACTGAAAGGAAGAAATGATAAAAGATACATAAGTGTAAAAGGAGTCACATAGAGAGGCTAGCAATGAGATGTAAAGTGAGGTACAGGGTTAGAAATTCTATATAATGTAATGACTCCTATATAATATAAGATAGAAAATTATGATTTTCGACTTCACCTTCTTTTACTTTCTTTTACTGATTTGAATCATAGAATGTAATTTTTTTTATTTTTATAATAGTAAAATTATTCTTCTCTAAGTAAAATTTTAAATATATAGAAAATAATTTATAAATAACATAATTTGAATATTCAAAGTTAAATAATAAAGTTAATTCAACTAATCTTTACAAATTCCAATATCTTTATATTGTAAATCAACTATTTTTTTCAAACTTTAAAAATAGATTACACTTTGTCAACCTTGTCTCTATTAAAAAACTTTTGCATTAATAAATACATTAAAATATATATTTTATCAATTGAAATAACTATTATACATTTTGCTTCACCCTTACTCATTTTATACCCCAATTTGAATTTGATATGCCAAAAACGAAAGCTTAAGTTAGCATAAAGATCATATAACATTTTTCACATAAAAATTGCATTTTCAATGATAATAGATAACCACTTCCATGGTGGATCTTTTTTTTTCCAGTGCTTTCAAGGTCGTTTTTGAAAATTGAATGCATTAAAAATTTTAGTTTAGACTCCAAATCATAGAAGTATTGCGTTTTAAAATTTTGAACTCTTGGTGAGAATTTGTTGATGCCATGAAATTGAAGTCATATTAAAGGATTCCAATAATCATTTAATTAAAAATATCATTAAATTTATTAATTTATTTAAGAATGTATAATTTATAAATTAATACATATATTCATAATTTTATTCGAACACAAATAACAGTTTCCGTATTATCGATAAAATATTTAGTAATGTAATCCCAAATATCGTTCCTTTAATGGATGGATGCTTATATGTCTTCCAGGTCTATAGAATCGGAAGGCAAGGACTCCAGTTTTGATTTATAGCACTAATAATCTCTTAAGGCGTCTATAAATTAAGAAGAGCAAGTCAAATATATGTGTGTAAGAAAAAGCAATTATGGCATTACAAATTAGCAAAAGTTGGGGTTAAAGTGAAAGTGGGCAGGAGATAAGTGTGAACAAGTGGAAAATCTGAAACAAACCAATCATGCCTTGTCTTGTCCTGACCCAAACACTTATTTATTAATAAAAATTGGAAACCGTGGGCGGCAGCTCAGCAGCTTAGTAGCGGCAGCACGTGCTTCACATTATCTAATTTTGTCATTTTCATCACGGTCCTGTCATACATACGCCACTCTCTCCATAAAAGGGAGACAGCTATACTACGCAACAAATTGGGAGAAACAGACTCCCGATGAATCCTTTGTCAAGTTCAAGTGGCACTCTACAGGTGTAGTGGCAAAATAAGTAACTCCGGTTGCCATCTGCCTAGTATAATTAGCAAGTCAATCAGTGCATTTGTTGCTCTCTCGATATATATGTCAATGAACAATAATCAAGTTCCTAATAAGTAGCAGATGAATGCTCCGAATGATGGGATTGAGAGTCCTGGATCGGCGGTCTGAGGAAGAGAGGATATCGAACACCGCCTTCAAATCTACCTCCAGTTCGATACGCCAAAATTCCAGATTTCACGCTAGAGTAAGCCCGGTAAAAACCCCCCAGAGCTCCACTGTTATCGCTGAGCACATAGACGCCACTGGGCCCCCCAAAATTTTAAAAAATTATATATATAAATTATATATATTTAAAAAAATTATATACATAAATTATATATATATATGTAATTTTTTTAAAATTTTGGGTATATATATATACACAAGGACGGAGTTGTTTGGAGCTCAGTAGTATATTGGGCCCCTCAAAATTTTCAAAAATTAAATATTTGGACCCTCCTATCTTAAATTTTTGGCTCCGTCACTGGCTGAGTACCATCCAAGATTCTAAGCGAAGCCCCCAAGTCATTGGCCAGCACTATCCCGCAGAAGTCCGCCAGCAATGGCCGAAGACGAGGACCGATTGCAAACACCATCAGTATTAAGCTTGATCCAACCTAGGGGAGGTTTGTTCCATCCGATGAGTTGCTCTTGTCGCATGCTATAGCCAGCAGAACCTGCTCGATTATGCCATCCAGTTGAGGAGGGAATCTGACCCGCATAAGACAAAATAAGAGAGAGAGGTAAAGAAGGCTAAGTAAATTGACTATCAAAGAGGGTCCGATTTCTCCATTACCAGAGGAACGAACAAGTAATGCCAAATAGGGTCGGCAAAGCTTGACCGCGGACTCGCAGGCTGAGTTGCAGATTGTGTAGGAGCCAGTCCCTAGTCGGCGTAGTGAAAAAATCAGCTGGGACGAGATGCGGAAGGAAGGTGCACCAAACTTGGCGAGCTTTACCACAGTCACGTACAATATGCAACGAGAATTCCTCAAGTCCACAATGGTAGCAAGCTCCATCTGAAGTACAATGCATACGGACACAATGGTGGTTCGTGAGTAGTCGACCGTGAGCTAGGAGCCATAGAAAGGAACAGATGCGTTGTGGACCCGACCACTTTTATATTGCCTTCCAAACATCATGGGCCGCAGTATTGCCGTGACCCATGGTCATGTTTCTAATCACTTCAAACATTCAAATATAACTTAAGACTCAATCTCATTTTTGATTGACATTTAATATTTATATGATATATTTATATTATAATTACAATAAAATATGATAAACTGTTCTTGTAACATTATATTCAATAATTTATTCTGTTAATAAAAAGTATTTATTTATAATAATTGAAATTTTATTGAATAAGAAAATAATCCTATTTTCTTATAATATATGTTAATCATATCTACATATTTTAGGAATAAGATAGAGGAGGCATCTTTGCAATTCAATGTAAATATGATTGATATTCTACTTGTCCGAATTAATTGAGTATTCTAAGGTGAGAAATCTATCTATGAATAAGAAATTGCTAATTCACAATAATTTTACTCTATATTGTACAATTAATTAGTTAGTTGTAGTTTTCTTTAAAATTATCTTAATATATTTTTATTTATGCATATTTATTTAATTATTTGATTTCTAAGATAAAATGCACGTGATATGTATACACTATAAATGAAATTATAATAAGATCATAATTATAATATTCATATTGTTGATAAGATGTGATTTAGTTATATTATTAACTTCATCTTTTTAGTATTGGATTTATTTTTTGTGCTTAATTGGTAAAATTAATAGTTAGCTTATTTTAGGAGGTAACAAGTGGAGATGGAATCAAATTTAGTTTGAAACATTTGAGCATTATTTGTTAAAGCCTCAAATTTTGAAGAGAGAATGTCAAAAATGACAGATTGCTTAAGCGGAAAAGCTTAGTTCCATTGGAAGACTTATTCACAATTGTTATAAAACCGAAACTAAAATTGCAGAGTATTTGGGAGAGAAGAATTATTCTTATGAATTCATTCATTCATTCATTCTTTCTCTTACATCAAACCTTCTATTTATAGTACATTTCAAACACCTAATACACATGTGACCATCTACCCCATATGTGTAGGTAAAACCAAACCATCCCAATACACATGTGACCATCTACTCCATATGTGTAGGTAAAACCAAACCATCCTAATACACATGTGACCATCTACTCCATATGTGTAGGTAAAACCAAAACCAATAACGTACACTAACTATTGAATGGTGCATCTATAATTAGTGGCACACCATATTATTTCTATCTTTTATAACAATCTTATTTTATAGGGAATTTTGATTTGTTTAAAGTATTATCTTTGGAATATTGGAAAAAGTTAGTTTTTGAACAGGAGAAGAGAAAGAAAAGGCTACACACACTTTCTTATTATTCCACTTTGTCCTTTTTTTTTGTTTTCTTCTTCTTTGATCTATCTTTAGTGTGGAACTATATCTATTTGTGGCTAAATCTAAATTTTTGTTTAAGGGGAATCGAAACTCAAGTTGTAACTTTGGAAGGTTTTATTATAAACTTAGATTTTTATTTTAATCCAAGTATTTCTTGTTTCTTTTATATTTTATACAGTTAACATTGCTTGACATGTCAAATTAATTCAGTCTTGATTATTCTATGACTATCCATAAGTTTAGTGATTGGTAATTGTCAAGAATTATTGGTACAAGTAGTAAGTAGATTATTTATGTATTTACATATTTAACTTATGAGAAACAATTAAATTAAATTAAATATTTATAGATATCTCAATTATTTAATTTAGGGTCTACTTTTTTGCATTAAGATTATTGCTATTATACCCATTCAATTAATGATAATTTTTTATTTGAATGCTAAGTATAAATCAATTAATTTAGAAAAATTGAGACTTATTATAGCTATTCTAATAATTTTTAGACTAAGTACGTGAGTTGTGAAATTTTATTATTTTTAGAGCAATGATTAAAGTTACAATTAGATGAGATATTTCTCTTGAATCAAAGCTAAGTAAAATTGAATTTCTCATTTTTATACTCGATTGATTCATTTTAATTTTTTGTTAAAATTTTCTAACTATTATAATCAGTTACTTTATTTTAATTTATTGCAAATTTTAGATAACTAGTTAATTAATCATAAAACTCCATTTTAAAATTAAGAAATTAGTTTTTTTAGTTTCTTGGGATTTGACTTAGTTTCATGACTATTACAAAAGTTTAGTAAATTAGAGATTAATTTTGATGGCTTCGATAACCCATTTAAGGTATCTATATATTATTCTTAATCATTATTTTATCAAGATTAGTCATTAATAGAGCGTAAAACTTATACACATTGTATTTCTTTCTTATGAAAGAAGTAATCAATCTTATAAATTATAAGTATCTATAGAGATATTTAAACAAATATATAGATACTTGTTAGAGAATACATTCATTAAACTATTATGATATGAGAATTACGCAGTGAATAAGGAAATATTATTTGTATGTCTATAAAAATTCTTATTGTGATATTTTTTTGACATAAGATCTTCAAAGTATCTCGTATAGAGATACTTTTAATACTTAGACCTATCTTAGTTAATGGTAGCTCGTCTAATAGTCATTGGATATAACATGAGTTATATGAAAATAGTTGATTGATCAATATATGATTATTCTAAAGTGATTATGAATATTCTATTGTTTTCGATTATTGTTGATTCAGAAAACTCTTGAAGGTGGAATGATTTTTTTAAAATAATTTTTAAATACCATTAATAGGATTGATTAGTAATGTACATAACTAATATAATTGAATTCAAATAAAGTAGACATTAATTTCATACTATATTACTAATTGGAATATTGTATGACAAAAAAGGTTGAATAATTTAAAAATATGCATGAAAAAATAGTCAAAATCACTTTGGCCTTTATAATATCTAGTAGTCTTAATGTGTTGCTAGTCACAATCTTTATCTATGAATATAAATTGTTTAATTAGATAACTAAATATATATTAAAAGAAATTAATTTATCTAATCTTAAATATAATTTAGGGTTATAATTCATATCCATTACCATTATATTTAAGAACATTGGGTCATATATATATAATGATTAAAGATGAAAAACGTAATATAATCAAGTTGGACTTTATTGTAAAATATGTAAAATTTTATAATCAAATATAATATATTTAATAAATAAGGATCAATATTATATATTAAATCTTATTTAGACTTTATTAATATTTAATTGGAATTAATAATTAAATTTCTATTGAATTAAGATTATATTTCAATTTAATTACTTAAAAATACAAGTCGTATTATAAATAAGCATCGACTCTTTGTGAACACATACTTATGGCTTACCTATATCTACATTATTTATAGAGTTCTCTCAATCTATTTGCGTGGATAATATTAAAGGTTAAATATTTTGTGCGACTATAGTAGTTTAAATAAACTTATTTCAAAAGTTGGTTAGAAGGTAATGCCAGAACGTAACGCTAGAACCTTAAAAAATGAATAATTTCCTACGTTAGGGAACTGCTCAGCCTATACATCGAGAGGAGGTAATTTAGATTAGTACTTTCTTTATTTTGCAGGTTAATTGCT
>JANKOD010000005.1:11419377-11433497 GCA_026284645.1 Erythroxylum acuminatum | reverse complement strand
ATCATGGACTTCATTAATTCGATTAAAGATCAATATCAATTCATAACAATGAATATCAAATTAATGAAATATGCCTTGCTTTATTTATTCATAAAGTCTGTACACGACTTTGAACAAAATGCGCTAAAGGGAAATTGCCTTTAGGGCACTACTCTAACAAATGGTACCTCCAACAATTTAGTTTTCAAAATTTTTACATTAATCATTGCCTTATATGCGAATATTTATACGGGGATCTAACTATGAATAATCGGTATTGGTAGCCACAATACATCGTGTTTGTTAGAGATGAAGCCTGTTTTCCAAACAAAGCAATAGCCAATATGGTCATGTTCATTCTAACAATAGATGACACTTATTTACTAGATAGGCATACAAAATGTGGAAAAGAAAAGTACGTGGACAAGTTTCGTAATATGTTTTAAAAGACTCTTTTTTTTTCAAATGTGAGATGAGATGTGTGATTAAGAATTACCGAGGAAAACTTAAGAAAAAAAAGAATTGCAGAGGAAAAGCAAAGAAAAAAAAAAGAAAAAGAAAACAGAGAGGTGTGAAAAGGGGTAGAAAGTTGGCTGGTTCAGCTTCAACGTCTCAGAGCAACAAATTCATCGCGACTTTCTTTCTTTCTAGTCCTGGCCGGCAGTCCCAGCCCAACCCCGAAAGCAACAAATCGTCAAGTAAAAGGGCGTTGTCGTCAATTCCTCATATTCATTATTTATTCTCTTCGATTTCAAAAACATATAATTAAAATTCTTCTTCTTCTTCTTCTTCGCGTATATATATATGTCTCATTATCTGCTTTCTTTTATTTTGCGAGAGCATCTCAAGAGAGGAGGTGTTTTGGGTCCCCAATTAAAACGCCTCGTCTCGAGCCTCAATTTTCTTTTTTCTGCTTCAGTATCTTTATTGTGCGTGAAGAAGGAGGAAATTCATGGCATCAGAAAATTTCAGCGACAAGAACACTGTGTTCAGGAAGCTGAAGGCCAAATCGGAAAACAAGGTTTCTTTTTCTAGTTTGGTTTGCATTTTGCTTCTTTCAGATCCGATTGTTTTCAGGTTCTGGGATCTTGATCTTGTGTTTGATTGCTCTTTTATTTTTCTTCTTTCGGCAGATGTGTTTTGATTGTAACGCAAAGAATCCTACTTGGGCTTCTGTTACTTACGGGATCTTTCTCTGCATTGATTGCTCTGCTGTTCATCGTAGCCTTGGCGTCCACATCAGCTTCGTCAGGTAATTCAAGTTGGGTTCCTTTCCTAGACTTGATGTTCAAATGGCTGATTTTGGTTGGAATTTCCGTTTTTTTCTTTTTTTTTTGTTATCAGGTGAACCTTGTTTGTTTATTAATCTAATGCCCTTTGCACATTCATTGTTGCTTTTGATAATTTTAATATCCTGGTAGCGAAGTAGCTAGATTCATGCGCAAAGTTTGTTTCTTTTTCTTTATATTATTCACAATTTAGCTGGTAAGGGGATGCATTTGAAGATTTTGGAAATTCCTAGCTTTTGATAATCAAAGGAACATGGTTTGGTTCATTTTCAGGATCAATTTGTATTGATCTGCATAACATATAATCATAGAATGGCAAATTGAATTTTCAACATGTTTGTCTACGGTCTTAGATGCTGTGCAAACATTGCCGTAGTTAATGAGGCTTCTCACCAAACAGGAAGAAAAGCTATCACTTGATCCGTTTCTTGTCTGTCCTATTTTATCATTCAGTGGCATTTCTTCTCCCTTCTGTTGTTGATGTTGCGGTTATGCAACAATCTAATGGCATATTGCTCTGCACTCACTAATTGACTCTTATAATTGTGGATCAAACTTTTAACTGTACCAAATTTCTAGTATCCTATTGGGAGAGAGATTTGATTTGTGATTAGCTTCATTACACCATTTCAAAGAGAGTAACTGTAATGTTTGTTTGTAGGTCTACTAACTTAGACTCATGGACTCCTGAGCAATTAAGAATGATGAGCTTTGGGGGAAACAACCGAGCGCAGGTTTTCTTTAAGCAACATGGTTGGACTGATGGCGGGAAGATTGAGGCCAAGTATACATCAAGAGCTGCTGAGTTGTATAGACAAATACTTTCTAAAGAAGTTGCCAAAGCCATAGCAGAAGTTTCGGGCTTGCCATCATCACCAGTTGCTTATAAATCAGCCCAAGAAGCAAATGGGATTTCCAGTGTCAAGATCAATGATACTCCTAAAGAAAGTTCAGTAGCAACACAAGAAACTTCAAGTCTCCCCTCTTCCCCTAAAACTTCCCATCCAGTTATCAGCACTACTGTGAAGAAGCCTCTTGGTGCAAAGAAAACTGGGAAAACAGGTGGCCTTGGTGCTAGAAAACTCGCTACAAAAGTAGGATTCTCTTTCAGCTCTATGAACATATAGTTTGATCAACTGAAGTATCTTCTAAATAGGTCATATTTGGATTCTTGGGATTTGCATAAATGTCGGGTGGCTTATTTTTGGTTTTACGACTTTGTTGATTGCAGCCAAGTGAAAACCTATATGATCAAAAGCCTGAAGAACCACCAATTACAGTTCCTTCCTCTGCTACCAGCACCCAAAAAGCTGGCACGTCGTTTACATCTCGCTTTGAGTATGTAGATAATGTCCAATCGGCTGAGGTAATTTCCAGTGGTCCCCAAGTGATTAGCCATGTATCTCCACCAAAGTCATCAAGCTTCTTTGCCGAATTTGGAATGGATGGTGGTTTCCCGAAGAAAGGGAGCTATAATTCTTCAAAAGTTCAAGTAAGTGATGTGCCCTTATTATTTGTACGAAGAAGACATTTTAAATATATTTTTAGCATATATGACCAAGAAATAGGTGTATACTGTTAAATGTTAGTAACTTCTAAGATACAAATAGCTGATATATGAAAGGATTCTGGAGCTTATTATTTTACATATTAAATTGATTTTGGTGATATACGAAACAAGTTAGTGCTCATATGATAAGGATTATATTTTGGACTCTGTGTACAATATTGGCAAATGATTATTTGCATAATGCGGTTCAATCTTTATCAAATTGACCTTGCTCGATTTGGATCCCACACTTATTTTATGGCTTTATTCTTAGGAAACAAACAGAAAATATGTTGGATTGATGTATTAAGGTTTGAAAACAATTATTGGACTATTATGAGCCTATTCTTAGGAATTGGGGGGTTGGACCATTCTGCATAAATAATCTATTCATAAAAGTCTTGAAGTTTTAACTTGGAGAATAATGGGACATTGTGATCAGTCTAGCAAAAATACATCAAACTTGAAATGGCTGAAGTAGCCTCATATAGCCTTGGTGTTGAAATTGCTGTTGAGATTTGATTTGTAAGCTTGGTGCAATCTGCTTGTTGTGCCAGTAATATCTTTTTGAAGCCCTCTGAGTGATTTTGGGCTTGTTTCCATTTTGCAATGAGGTTCACACTTTAGGCTTCAATTTTACTGGTCTTGTAACAAATTTGGTGTGTCATCACATGCAATATGCATACATTTAATATGCAGTTTGTATGTGTTAAACTAATGCTTTGTTTCTATGTACGGATGTTGTGTGATGTTCCCGATAGATTCTTAGTTGATGCATTACAATATTATTTGATTTCCGAAACTTGGGGGACAAGTAAGCAATATAATGAGCTTTGACTGATATTGGCAAGACCTGGTTAGAATATCTTCATTTAGACAAATAAAAATAATGAAACCATGTTATGGTAGACTTAAGCATAACCAGTTATATAAATGAAGATAGATTGGTTTTCCCATTCAAACTCAAATGTAAAAGGAAGATTTTTCCATTTATTATAGTGATTATAGCACGTCAGAAATGATGGTCTAGATGGTTAAAGACATGCATATCCCCGCATTTTCCTCTTAGATAACCAATCTCTGTGATTGGTCTTTTGAAACTAATAAAACTGTAATCAATATTTGGACTCAGTTGCATGTGGCCATTTGGTTCTTGGTCTATTCTTGTGAGATTCTGCCATATGGGGGTGGAATAAGCCCGGAAATTGTGCAGTGAAGTGAAACCTTTTCTGGACTGTATTACAGCGATATCCTTTCTTCATACTTGGATTGTATCTGTTTTATTTTCTTTATGCCGTCTTTAATTTGTACCATTAGGTATCTTCGAATGTTATATATTATGTACATTGAAGCTGATTCTGATATCAAGCTTTGTATTGTACAAGTCATATGTTAGTGTTACTAGCTGGGATCTCTGTAGTAATGCCACTTAATTTCTTTTGGCTAGCATTTTGCTTTATTTTTCTTACATCTTCTTGTTACAGATTACTGAGACAGATGAAGCAAGGAAGAAATTCTCAAATGCAAAGTCAATCTCATCAGCCCAATTTTTTGGCGATCAAAATAATGCTGATATTGATACTCAAGTTTCTTTGCAGAAGTTCTCAGTATGTGCTCTTACTGCTTTTATTTGGGATCAGTTCATTGTAATTATTTTCACTGATAGGTTTTGAGAATTTTTATCTATAACATGTTCTTGATAAGTTAAGGTGCTGAGTAAAAGAAAGTGGACAATTTGGTAATTGTATTAAAAAGTTGTGAAATTAATCAGAATCAAAGCTAAAGTGTTTGGTAAACCTGTTGATTAATTAATAGATATATAATTGCTAACAAGAACAAATAATATTATCAATTACAAAAAAATATTTATTGATTAAATAATCATATAAAGACACAATAGAAATAGCACTATTGTTTGTTATAAGAACTCTCTTTTCTCAAACCGTAGTTTGGAAAAAAGCATGTAAAAGGTGCTTTTAATACGGTGGTTTTGAGGGGGTGCTTTTCCAGATCGTGATCTTGAAAATATTAATCAAACCTTTTAAGTTTTACTTGATGAAAACTTGCAACTCTCAAATGCAGACCTAGAAGCAATCTCAAGCATTCATATTATTCCTCTCCTTTTAGTTTATGCTCAAGTCTATTTATGCTTCCAGAACTCGTTGACAGCATCTTCAGTATTTGAGATGTAAATAACATGCTAATCCTCATCATAGACCTCATTTGTGCACGATGAGAATCCACTTTCACATAGTTTTTTGGTAATTTTGTGTATTTCTTGCAGAGTTCATCAGCTATCTCTAGCGCTGATCTGTTTGGTCATAGCAATGATCAGGCTTCCATTGATGTTGCTGCTAGTGACCTCATTAACCGCATTTCCTTCCAGGTATGCAATGCGATTTTCTGTGCATACACTTGGTTGATATATATTATTTCTTAAGTTGGAAGGTTGCAATTGGCCCTCTTTTTTCCCGTTCTTGGTTGGCGCCATGTATTGATGAGTGGCATATCCTTGTGTTCTACCCATTTCAGGCACAACAAGACATATCTTCGCTTAAGAATATTGCAGGAGAGACTGGGAAGAAGCTTAGCTCCTTGGCGTCCACGTTAATAACTGATCTGCAAGACAGGATGCTGTGATGCTGATGAGTAATGCTGTGATGCTGATGAGTTTTATGTTTGAATGTATCTGTGCTTGTTACATTACTTGCGGGATATTTGTAAAATTCTTTTAGAAGAAAAATAAGATTTAAGATTTTCAGGTGCTTATTATTTAGTAGGGCAGTGTAAAGAATCATATGATTTAGTATCTCACACAATAGTTGTGTATTTTGTAAACATTAACTGGTTTCTTGCAATGAATAACCAAAATCCTAAAATACTTGGTGTATGTAGTATTGCTTGAGACAGCTAAATGGATTATTTCACCTTCACATTGAACTCATGATTACAATCTTCTGTATATCTTCTCTCAATATATATTACTTGTAATTTTATAAATTTTACCCCTTTTTTTTAGAGGGAGTCTTGGAGCAATCGGTTGCTCTTTTGTTACAAGGTCACATGTTTGAATAAAGAAAATAACTTATTTGTAAAAAATATAAAGAAAAGATTGCGTACGGGGAGTCTTATGCATTAGATATATTAACTTTACCAATCTTTTATAATTTAAAATTTTTAAAAGATTTTTTTGTATTTTGTAATTTTGAGTTTTATGGAACACCAATTCTCCCAAAATGTAGTATTGCACATCTCTTTAAAGGTTTTTTAACCAAGTGTCCATGATGCTATGGTGTATCATCTCCTACAGGTTATGTAAGTCTGTTATAGCAACAAAATTAATCATTGATTTAAAAATCAAGTTAGTTTAACCAATTTAATTATAAAAATTTTAAACTGAATATTTTTTTTATCAATTTTCAACTTTTTCATTTGAATTATTTTAATAATTTTTTGTTGTTAAAAACCAATCAATTTATTAATTAATCGATTAGTTTAAGTATAATTTTTATTTAATAATCTCTCTTTTAAATTTTCAATGGATAAAAACAATCTCTTTTAATCATATTTCAGTTTCTTCTACTCAATCTTTAACTGGTTGTATGATAATTTAATGTTGATTTAACCTTTTAAAGTTTAAACCTCTTGTCTTATCGATTTAACTTCTAATTCGATTTTTAAAAAATTAAAATTAATAGCAGCTGCTAAAGCATGTAGGCACCCACCTACAATTGTCACCGCGAGTGTTCCAAAAAATAGTTGTTTGAAAATTAATTTAAGAAAAAAATGTAGAGAAAAATGGCGAAGAGAGAAATAAAATGAGTTTAAGGGAAGATAATTAAAAAGAGATCATGGGTCAATTATTGAATATTTAAATAGGTTATAATTTTTATTTTATTAATAAAACCAAATTTATTACATTTATATGACATTGCTACATAATCATTGACCGTTAATAAAATAATATTTAATAAAATATTATAAATTTGTAATTTTTCAATAAAATATAAGAAATTTTATGAAAATTTTAAATCACGTAAATTAATAACTTATTATGTTAAATAGAATTAAGTAATAATAAAAATTATTTTAAAAATTGTGATTTTCACCTTCTTTTTAATAAAAATATTTTAAAAATTGTGATTTCACCTTCTTTTTTCTCTTTTTCTTTATATTAATTTCAATCTTAGAATATAATTATTTTTTAACTTTCGCTTTCTTCGAAAACTCTTCAACCTCTTCAACATTGGGAACCTTAGTAAGGTTACCTTCTTCTACTTAGGTTGCCCCTTCCAATGCTTCGAACTTGAGCACTATGACACCTGGTTTCAAAACGTTCAGCCCCATCAAATTCAGGCAGAACCAACACCTAATTCCTCTAGAATAGGACTAAACTTTTTTAAAGTCAAGTGGTAAGGAGATAACTCAACTTCTGAAAAGTTGAAATTCTTCTCTCTTTATATCAACAATGACGACAGTGGTAACTTTTCCTTTGGATATTCTCTAGGTTGAGGCAACTAAGTGGTTCACCTCTAGTAAGTTTTTCATAGAGAAGTGATCAACTTTTTTCATGCTATAAATGTGGCATCTTACTAATTGGACCATGTTAGGACCAGAGAATATTTATATGAATGAAGAAGATATATAAGTTTAATAATGAGACAAACCTAATAAAAGTGATGGAGGCAGGTGGATGGCACATACAAGGGAAGTTAATCATCTTTTACAAGTGAAAATATAAGATGATACTAGCAAAACAAATGATGGAGAAGATTCCAATGTAGGCTTACTTTCATAACTTATTTGTGGAATATTGGTCTATATTAGGATCGAGCTGTGTATCTAGATCAATTGAAATCTTTGGTTATCTTGATAAGTATACTGTAGAACTTAAAAAGTTAAATTATGCAAGAATAGTTTTAGAAATTGAGTTAGATAAGGAACTATAAGTTTGATGAAGATGAATGATATTGGTGAATTAAAAGAGACAAAAGTAGAAACTATTTAGTAATAAAAACCCTCAAAACCCTAAACACCCAAATATGAAGACCTACATACAAGAGGTTTGATACTGGAGAATACGTTGATTTATTGAATTTAGATCAGAACCAGACTAACTGGGATGAAGAAAAGGAAACATTGGCTCTGAGTTTTAAGCAAGGAAAATAAGGAGAATTGTACAAAGAATTTGATCAAGATGGAATTATTGTCTAAAATAAGGGGAAGAATAAGATGGAGGAGAAGATTAATGTTAGTATTTCAAATGCATCCTTAGTCCCTCAAAAGTCTAATGAATTAGAATAATAGTTACAACACAACAATGATTTTCAATCTAAAGAACACAAACTTCAATGCAATTATGATGTTGTGGTATCTAACAAGAAGAAACTAGGGAGGAAGCTTAAGAAAAAGGGGTAAATAGCCCATCTTTTACAAAAATATGACAATAATAACTTGATTATAAAGGGTTTAAATTATCCTAATACACTCAAAGACAATTTGATTTTAAAGAATCCTATTTTGTTTAGTTTGTTTGTGACTAAAATAAAAACTAACTTGCTCTGAAAAGGCCTTTAGTTTTTAGAAAAAAAAAAAATGGTAGTGATTAATAACCATCAAGTTCACTATAATGGAAGAAATATAGTTGTATTTAATCCTCATCACATTCAAATGCAAACTACCTATTCATAGATCAACTTTTGTATTTCTAAGTAAACCTTATCATTTCAATATCAATATTAATGCCACTCTTATTTATATAGCTAATTTAAACTTTTTAAGGAAAATTCCACAGGAGGATCTAGAGAAATTGTTGTTTAATAGTTTAACCCATTGGCTTTTGCTTAGGAATTTCAATTGCACCCTATGTGCTTATGAAGATGAAGGTCACAAATTAGGGTTAAAGTAAGCCAATAAGGAATTTAGAAAAGTATGATTCGACTAGGAACTTTAGATCTCAAATTAAAGGGACATTTTTTTTGTTTGGAGTAATAACTAAAGTGGCATAGGCTTCATAAAAAAAGCTAAACATGCCTCTCATTAATTCAAATTAGATGTCAAAGTTTAGGAGTAGCTTTCACGTTCTTTAAAAATCCATTACACTTGAGTCACACCCAACAGAAAGTGAGTATCCCCATCTAAATAAGGAGATATTCTCCTTATAGGTTCAACAATTATTTAGTAAGAGTTTAAAAGTTTGAAGATGTTGTTCAAAGAGGACTTATAATCAAAACTAGAGGATATAAAGCTTACAAATTTACTTGGAGAATGAAAGTAATCAAGGAGGAGCTAAGTATTCTTAAATTCCTTGGAGGGTTCAATAAGTTGTCTAGCCTCACAATCAAAGCAAAAGAGAGTAGTTATTGTGTTTTAGCTAGAGCCCCAGATATCAATGCCTATCCTGCCCAAGAAACATATTTCAAAAGTGTTCAATTCCCTTTCAAGTGCATAGGTATCCCTATAATAACCATAAGACTAACTTTCAAAGACTGACAACCCCTTATTAATTCCATTTAAAAGAGGTTTGGCCAATAAATTCCTATCATCTGGAGGCATACTTCAATTTGTAATCCTAGTTTTAAATAACGTACATAGATATTGGACCTCAATATTTTGGACTGGGATGGAAGCAAACTAATAAAGGAAAGTTCTAATGAGTAGAAGTTTGTTTACGAAAGGATCAGGATGGTTTAGGAATCAAATTGATAAGAAACATGAACAAGAAGCTAATAGTCAAGAAGATATAGAAGCTTTATGCAGATAAGGAATTCGTAAGCGTAAGGTAGGTGCACTCACAATTTTTTAAGTGAAAGAATTTTTGGCAAATTAAACCTTAAACAAACACATCATGGAAACTTAAGCAAATGTTAAAGATGAGGAAACATTATGTATGTTTTTTCAAATGCAAGGTTAATAATAGTGAAAATATATTATTTTGGTTTAATAACTAGAACCAACTTGTCCTTTGTATAAGCTATCATAATTTAACTCTCTAAAAAATCATTTTTTAAAGCACTAAGTAGCAACATTTATGGAAGCGAATACCTAATATTAGCCCACTAATCTTTTTAGAGGCTTTTAAGAAATAATTAAGAACTTAAAGGATTACAATTCTATTTTAGGATTAAGAGATTCATTCAAATGGAAAAACCATCATTCCTCCCGGTTCACGAACATATCATACACAAAAGCTCTTACAGTACATCATCTTGAGGTTCCATAATTTAGGATGGTGTGAGGCTCCAAAAATCTACTAAAATTTAATTTTATCATTGGGCTTATTGTCAAAAGAAGATTAAGAATTAAGAACAAACTTAAATATAGTTTGACTAAAAACTCTTACCTCTCTTTATGTAATCAAGTTGATGAAACCACTTATTTTTTAATTTATAGTATTCTTTAAGCTTACAAACTAAAATTCAAGCCTTCTACAATCTTTCATGTGATAAGAATAGCTAGGATGAAGTAGTAAAATGGACATACAACTTAAAAAGGACCATAAAAGAAGATTTATCAGCATTCAAAATAGCATTTAATTGCAATGTTTATGCTATATGAAAGAAAATAAACTAAAACATGTTTGGAGACTCTCAGTAAAAGAAAATTTATTTTACTAGTGGGTGATCAGATTAATTAGAAAGATTCTAATAGTAAAGTTAAATAAAATAATGGAGACAAGATAGAAGATCTGAAGATGTTGAATTTTGAATAATTTTTATATGCAAGAAAGTAAAATGTTTTTGTGATCCTAATTACTAAAGGTGAGCACCTAAGCAATATTTAATATCCACGAATGCCATTAAAAGAATACAACATAAAGATGATTCGTTATTTTGAAGATACCAATAGTCTCATGCACACTATATTATATATGAACAAGTGCATTTAAAGATTATAATAGAAAGCTCAAATATCAATATCAAATAAAACACATAGGTATCAAATTTAACTATGTCAAGGACATGGTATAATAAAAAGAAATGAATATGTCTAGTGACTATTTATGATACTTGTTATTAATGATAATAATTTGTTTGTCATTGAATATTTGATACAATATATGTTTAATTGCGAATTAAATAACATTTTATAGAATAAATTTTAAATAAAAATTCAATTCTATAAATATGAGAATGATTGATTTTAAATTAAGCTTTTTACTCTAATGTGAAGGTTAAATGAGCGCTGAACATTCAATTCTTGATACAAGAAGTATGTTGGACAGATATGAGACACCTTCTCTCACAGGTGATCACCTCCATTATTTTGTAGGAATGGAGATGAGAATAGTTTTAAGTAATTTGTCTAGGTAATAAGCGAGAGCTCAAAGCTTAAAACAATAGTGTCGATGTGAAGTACATTAAAAGGTGTAAGAGGATATTAGTAATGACATAACATAAAGAAATGATTTATTCATCCAATCTATCTTAATGTGCCAAATGTGAGTTCTGAAGGGTAGATTAAATAAATAAATAAGTGAACTCAATTTAAGCATTAATTATATATGAACTATCATTTGTATTGTATTGAAGAAAAGACATACGCTTTAATAAAAGAAAGTCAATACTGTAACGTATGAATCATACTATTTGAGTATTTTTGACTAGTAAGGATAATATAAGTCATATTCTCAACTTATATTGTATAAGGATCCTTTAAGGCTATATGAATCTCAAATTTAAGGTACCTTTTTTACTCGGGTTCTAACCTTGTAGAATTTTACTAGAAAATTATGATTGATTCGATATAATGGGACATTCTAGAAAAGAGAATTAATTTGATTCAAAGGATTGAGAAATGAGGAAGATCATTTCAATTCTAAGTTTGCATCAAGATGTATTCAAAAGGCCCACCTTCTATATAAAAGGCAATATGAATACAAAATATTTATATAATGAGAATGACATGATGATTGATGCAATAAATAATCTCATAGTATGCTAGCCACATGAAATATGAGACAAGTATGAGTAATGCATAATCATTTTCTTTATGGTCAATTAACTTTTTTTTGTGAGTAGGAGATAATAGATAAGCACACATAATATGTTAATAATATGAAACTTTGTAATTGTAAAATGTCACAACTGTTAGAAAATCATATATAAGATATGATTTGCTATAAACATAACTTGATTGGAAAACAAAAAAATTGAAATCACTAAAAAAAATGCGTAGAAATGGTTCTGCAAGTTTTAGGATTCTACAAATCTCTTATCGTATGGATTATAACAAATATTCCTATATGATTTTTGTTTGATTAGTAATATAAGTACAGATGCAAAATATTTATAATGATAATGGGATGATGATTGATGCAGGTCTCTTATCCAGTATATTATCTACAAATGAAAATTTTCTTACAATACTGATGCTAGAAGTTTATGCACACTTTAACCCTGTAATAAGAAAGTTATCTGACCCTTACACTATTATTCTTTAGTTAGGAAACTACTTTTTAAACCTTTGCACCATAATTTCTTACATAACTAATTACGTTAATTGAGACTAACTTTATTGAAAACCTACAAGACAATTGTCCTTTCTAATCCTTACAGTCTCTCCAACCTTAAACTCGAACCCTAATGTACCCCCTCCAGTGGATTTTCTTATGCCTCCAGTTAACTTGACATTTTTATGGAAACAAGTTGTAGGGATGAGTATGGAGAAGCATTACACTACTCTCCTCTTAAAATGGAGGAAGGAAAATGTAATGGTCACTGATATTCAAGTGTTGAAAGGTAGTGTAAAATCTTGGAAGTCAACATTAGTTGGATTCTTCTAAGAGAAAAGAATATTATTTTCTATTGTAAAGGAATAGGCAATGAAAAGTTAGAGAAATAAAGGGTTGAATGAGGTATTAATGTTCATAAGACAACCTGATATTGTTTAAATTTGTCAAGCTAATGCTAGAGAGGTTTTGGAAGCTAAACATTGGCACATATAGAGTAACCTTTGTTTCTGCAACCTTGGAAACCAGGCCTAAGGTTAGATAACGTAAACTATGAGCCAATGGCAATTTGGATTAACTTATATGGTATCCTACAAGAATACTAGTCTATAAAGGTTCTAAGTTCCTTGGCAAGTTATGTAGGCATACATATATGCATGGATGAAACTGCTTCCCACTATAGAAGGATAGGTTATCTAAGGTTATGTGTAAGGATTAAGAATGGAAAGGATTAACATTATTTCATTCTCATCATGCAACTAAGCGAAGGGGACGAGCTTGTGTAGGATTCAGTGAAGAATACATATCAGTTGAGGCCCAAGCTTCAACCTCACAAGAAGAAGTGGATGGACACAGGCAGAAGATTTGTGAAAGTGGATTATGAGGAGCTTATGCACCTAGAAAAGAAAAAACAGATTCAGGAGCTAGAAAAACTAAAGAAAAACCTATTGTTGATAGGAGTAGTGTCACTATAGGTATAAGTAAGAATACTTATATATAATAAAGACATTTATCCTAGGTTTCATCTCCCAAAGGTGTACACCAAAAATATGTTAAGAGGTGTAAAGTGGGAAGAAGCAAAAGGCTATAACAATCGATGAGGGTAAAGGGATTGATGATGGTGAAAATGATGTTACACCTAACCTAGATGTTGAGATGTTAGAAATCCCTAAGAAAATGGTGGAGGAAGATAGGAGTTTCCATGGGTTTTCAAGAAGGAAAACTGGTAGAAACAAAAGCAATGGAGCTTCTACCAATAAATCAAAATCATCATGAATGTGGTAATATGGAATATCAGGGGGGTTTCAACAACCCTATAAACATAAAGCTGTTGAAGATTTCATATATAGTAATAATGTAGTAGTTATAGGAATTTTGGAAACCAAATTTAGGATTAAGAATTTTGAGAAGCCTAAAAGTGGAGGCTTTAAGTCGTCTTTTGTTTCTAATCATGACCATCACCTTTTAGGGAGGGATGATCAAGTTTTATTATAAGAAAATTAACATGGTAATCCTAAACTGTAGCTCACAACATATAAACATAAGGACAAAATTTATAACAAAATATAGAAACTTAGAGATTAAATTTATCTATAGGTTTAACTCTAAGCTTCAAATAGAGGAATTGTGGAGAAAAATGAGGCTGAAGGCAACTTTAGCTTTCAAAAACTATTTCAGGGACTTCATGGATTGCATTGATGCTATAGGTAGGGGTGAGCATTCAGGCAAATCGGGCCAAATTTTCACTGTTCGGGTAAACCCCGAATTACCCAAAAAATTTTCCATCTTATTCGGCCCGAACCTAAAATTTCATTACCCGAACTTACCAGGCCCAATCGGGTAATTCAGGTAA
>JANKOD010000005.1:11392816-11410661 GCA_026284645.1 Erythroxylum acuminatum | reverse complement strand
ATGATGTTGTAATAGAGGAAGTTAAGTTGGGATAAATTCCAAGTTTCATGAGGGTGAAATGTGTATGCTGATTTCCAAAGGAAAACTGTATCGATCTAGGTAGAATTAGCCAAAGTTGCCTTCATTAAAGTTGTAGTTCATCTTTATAGCTTTTCAATGCTATAAATTATGCGATTTTTGGATATCGGAATGGAAAGATATGCTCATTACAAGTGGTGATGTTGCATAAGGTGTGTGTATGTGACAACTATGATAAATGATAGGAAAATGTGGTTTCGATGAATTAAATGGATTGAGATTTGAGAGTTTTATGAGATAATTTTGTTGTTTGAGTTGTTATGAAGTTATTTGGCACTAGAAGAGTTGATTTTGGGGAGATATTGAGTGAAAATGAAGTTAGATTAGATGCAGGAAACATTGGAGGGGCTTTGGAGGGGTTTGGGGAACCCCTATGTCTGTTAGACGGACATAATGTCTGTTAAACGGATCTTCTCGGATGTAAAAACACCCCCAGCCTCACCAATGTCCGTTAAACGGACATGGATGTCCGTTAAACGGACTTTTTCAAGCCATTTTGGCTCTTAAACCCGATATATGTCCGTTAAACAAACATGAATGTCCGTTAAACGGATATTCACGGGATAACTTTAGTAAATCGTGATTTTTGACCCTTTTAGAGGCAACATCTCGCTTTGTGGTCTTCATGAAAGTTGTATCTCTTGAAGTTTACTTTTGAACCGTCTAAAAACGAACTCAATCCGACATCTCTATAGAAAGTTATAGCAATCGCGCCAAGATAGGTACAAATTGATTGAAGGTATAAACATGTTTGATTCTTTCGGGTATAACTTCCTTATCTGACCTCCAAATGAAGTGATTCTTAAAGCAATGGATTCCTAAGACATGTATCTATCTCTCCATGATTAGTGTTGATTTGAAAAAGTTTTAATTAGAGAAAGTGAGTGGTTGGTTGGGAGAGCATGATAAGGGAACACACTTTGGATTTTTAAGCATATCTTGAGCTATAGAGCTTCGATTAAGATGGTTCTTTCTTCAAAGCAAACTAGAGACTTAGAGCTATGATTTCTTTGAAGAAGTCAAATTGAAATTCTGGTTTGAAGATTTCCAAATTCTGTTCACAAATAGGAGAAATGAGTTTGAGCATAGTGATTGATTTGTATGGGCACACCATTGAACAAATTGTTAATAAATTTTTGGGATGTTATGAGAATGAAGATGAATTGATGATGATTAAAGAGATTACAAGGAACCACGCTTAGTATTATGGTATTATGAAGAGTTAGATTCTACAATCAAACGGGATCCAGATGTGGTATGATTTCGCAAGCGTTGGACATCAGAAGCAAGCGGGGTCCAACATTGAGGATGGTCAAGGAAATTGCATTGGATTAAGCTCATGTTTCATGATCCAAAGTTGGGATCCGAAAGCGGTGTCCAATAGCATCAATACACATCCCAATCCTTGATGCGAAACATCACTATACACCACATATCCTCCGCCTTGATGGAATAGTCAACAACGGTGTCATAGTCAATCAATGTTTCAGCTCCTCAAAGCTCTTCTGACATTTTTCATTCCATTTGAATACTACTTTCTTCTTCAGAAGTTTTGTCAGAGAGAAAACCCCTCGAAAAATCTCTGGTAATATCCGACCAATCTTAGGAAGCTTCAGATTTTAGACACATTCCTTAGAACTTCCTAATTCATCATTGCCTCTATCTTCCTTGGATCCACTGGTATGCCTCGTCTAGTCACTATATGCCCCAAAAACACTACTTGATTCAGCCAAAATTCACTCTTACTGAATTTTGCATACAACTGCTTTTCCCTAATAATTTGTAAAATCACTCTCAAATGTTCAACATGCTCTTCTCTGCTCTATGAATACATTAAAATGTCATCGATGAATATAATCACAAATTGGTCTAGTTAGGGCTGAAAAATCTTATTCTTCAAGGCCGTAAATGCTGCCGGGGCATTAGTTAACCCAAACAGCATAACCAAAAACTTGAAGTGCCCATACCTGCTCCTGGATGCATGGTGATGCTGTCGCCTGCAACCAAATATAAAGGAAATCACTTCCGTTAAAACAAATTAATGTAGTAGCGATAGGCGGATATCGTTCTCATGAGGAATTTTGCGATTATGGAAATCACGAATTCAAACGGCACAAATAATAAAAAGGGGGTTTTTGTAACTTACTGAAATAATAATGAAAATCAAAGAAAATTGCAAATTAAAATAATTAAGTCGACAAGAAAATTAATTAAGCATAATTAAATTGAAATCAAAAGAAATAATAAAATAAACAAACTATATAACTTGACTTTAATGAAATTAACAAAAATAACAATTGAAATTTGCAAAAACTTAGAGACAAAAACTAGAAAATTAAATCAACCAAACAACCTATGATTAAATTAATAGAAAAGTGCAGGAGAATTAAAAACAAGAAAACCATAAAATTAAATCAATCTTTGAATCCCTAAATAAAATTCTGAAACTAATTGAAAACAAGGAATCAGAAAATTAAAACAACTAAATTCCCTAATCTAAGACTAAACTACTTGGCAATTGTAAAATAATTAAATCAGAGAAACTAATTAAAGTAAACTGTCGGCAGTCCTTGGAATGAAGTGATGTGCGTTGATCTGTTAACAAAAAACTCAGAAACGTTGCCAGCCCAAAGATGATGTCATGCGATGATGATGGAAACCTCAAGAACGTGGACAGCTTCTGGAAAGCAATAAAGACTATGATGATGTGCGATGATCTAAAGGAACAGAGGATATGCGATTCTATTTGAGGAAACAAGAAGGCCGTGGGTCCAGCGTCAGCCAAGGATGGAGAGTGCGTTGAATAACAAGAAGAGACAGGAAAATCAAGGAAGCGGCAATTCAAAGAACAAAGAAGCAAATTGACTTTTGACAGAATAAAGAATAAAGGTGCCGTAGTCTTGGGATGTGCGATGATGGATGGAGGATTAAAAGAACAAGAAGGAAATCAGGGATGAGTCAAAAGTTGCGGCTATTTCTTGAAAAACAGAATCAGATGGTCTGGAAAAAAACAAGAAGAGAAGTGTCGCAAGTGCTAGGCTTGGAGAAAAATAAAATATACGATGATAGACGCCCCTTATCTTGTAACCCTTGGCTTCTTCATATACGGCAATCACAATTAATTTCCTAATCAAATTCAATCTCTTCAAATCTTGATTGGACTTCCTCTCAATTAGATTGGTCTTTTAATCTCGGTGGAAGACATCTTCAAAAGAAGTCCAGTAAATCTTGAATGCTTGTGTTCTAATTGGAGATAAATTCTGGAATTTTTGCAGATTTGGGATTCTGTCTTTATTCTTCCTCTTTTCGATCTTTTTCATCTTTACGGCATTGGAAACCACCTGTGAACATTTAACAATTAATTCCATCAATTTATAAATACCAATTTAACAAATCAATAAATATTAAGTCCAATAAATATGCATTATAATTGACTTATCATAATTTGTTGTGTGTGCTTTTGGGATCTAAGTATTATTTATTGAATTAATGAAATATTGTGTTGTCCCATTTAAAAAAAAATTATCTTGCTCATTGTCTTTTTTATTGCCCATTTAACTACAACTATGTTGATTAAAAATTAATTAACCAAAGATTGTCAAAGATAGGCTGATAAAAAATGAAAG
The DNA here is from genome assembly GCA_026284645.1 of Erythroxylum acuminatum. Lineage (NCBI taxonomy): Eukaryota > Viridiplantae > Streptophyta > Magnoliopsida > Malpighiales > Erythroxylaceae > Erythroxylum > Erythroxylum acuminatum. The sequence goes on along the minus strand of JANKOD010000005.1, from coordinate 11,406,957 downwards.
TCACATTGAAGAATTAATGAATGAAAGATTAAAATTAGTAACAAAATCATAGTGAAGAAGGCAAAATAATATAATAATACTTTGTTATTTAAATATTTTGGATTGTTTATTCTATGTGCAAATTGGGTTATATATTATCACAAAGTGATTGTCACAAAATGAGTTATATATTATGAATTAAATTGTGTAATCATACAAATGGGTTAGTTTATGGTTGGATTATATGTTTACAAAAAATAGGTTGTAGTTGTGACTTTATGGTTGAATTATATAATCACACAAAATAGGTTATAGTTGTGAGTTTATTTTGGGCTATTATTATGACTTTATGGTTGAATTATGTAATCACACAAACTAGGTTATAGTTGTGACTTTTTGGTTGAATTATGTAATCACACAAAATGGGATATAATTGTAATTTTATGGTTAAATTATGTAATCATACAAAATGGGTTATGGTTGTGAGAGTGCAACAATCAATAGATTTTTTAATGTTTAGGTTAAGAAACATCAAAATTAATGTATATACGATACCTATATAATGTTTGGGTTAAGAAACATAAGAATTTCTTGGATAGAATGATCCTAAGCCTTAAATTTTCTTAAGAAATCATTTATATAAGTTCATAAAGTTCACTTCATATCTATATCATATGATTTTTAGGAAGCTATTGTTTTGTTTTGTAATAAACATTTCAAAGGTGAAACAAATCACCATATTAAAAAATCATTTAGCTAGGATCAAAGGTGATATAGATCTTTGTAGGAAAGTCAACTATGATGTGAAATAGAAAATGAAAACTGCTTAAAGAGTATCAATATAAGAAAGACAGAAGACAAAGACTGAACTGCAAAATTGGTAATGGAAGTTCTTTTTGTAGTGCTTAGGGTGATATTAGAGATGTTGAAGGTGATATTTTCACTTAACAAAAAGGGATTGTTGCACTTGATGTGAGGAAGAGAAAAACATTGGTGTCTTACTTTTTTGCACCGAAAATAACTCCTAAAGCTTAGCCTTTAATACATAATGCCTTACAATATAAATAAACAAAATATGGACATGACAATGGCTAAATGGTAGTATGATACAGATGTATCATTTAATGATGCTCAGTCATACTATTACTAGCCTATATTCGATATTATTGCCTCTTGTAGTCTAAGATATAAAGCTCCTTCAATTGATAACTGCAAAAGTAATCTTCTAAATTGCTTTGTTTATAGGTTTGTTTGTGAAATAAAGAGTTATTTGGATAAAAGAAGAATGGTTGGGGTAACTTATGAGGGTTCAATCATGTATGATGATTTGAAAAATAAAAGACACGAGCCTATTATCAATTTTGGTTTATTTTGCTAAGGGAAAATGTTTTAAAAGTATAATGAAGCATTTATCTTTGTTAGAAATGTTGATAGTTTGCTTTAGATATTTGCTAAAGTTATGAATGAAGTTGCACAAAAAAATATTATACAATTCATCACTATCAATGATTATACTTATAAAGCAGCTAAAAAAGGGTTTAAAAGTAGTTATAATTCTTTTTATTGCACTTCTTATACTGCACATTATATTGATATGATGTTAGAAAATATAGGAGATACTAGATACTTTTCTGTCATTGATGAAGTTGGCAAAATGTAAGAAAAATTACCAAGTTCATCTATAATAATGCACAGTCCTGAATTAGATAAGAAAAGATTTCACTAATGGTAATCTTGAATGGAAAAGTGCTAATATGTCATTTGGTACAATCAATTTAAATAATAGTGATAATGAGATTCCTCTCAATGATGAGAATTTTGTAAAAATTGGAATCAATACGATTTGAGCAAATATTCGATTAAATAAAGTTCCAAGTTGTTTATTTTTTTCTTTTCTTTTTTACTTTCATTTGTATTTGATTTATATGTTAAATTTCATATATGCAATATGAAGATACCTAGCAGTATTCCTTGGCTCGAACTCTTGTTGTAATACTTCATGGACCTTTTATTATTCTTACTATATGAGGTTTTGATGTAATTATTCTTTTTCTAAATCAAAGAAATATATATTATCATAATAGGAAACATAAGTTGTCAAGATAAGTAGGTCTTAATACAGTTATTATTTATTACATAATATAAATTGTATCATTTTATGTACTTTGCATTAATCTTAATTCTCTCTCTCTCTCTCTCTCTATATATATATATATATAATGATTAAATGAATTTTTTCTTATATTAATTGTGATTATTATTTATATGTGAAATATCTAATATTATTAGAAATAAAGTGAGTTGTTATTTCAAATTTATATTATTTAGGGACAAAGATGATGTAAAATTAAAAATTATAAACCACAATATATTAAAAATTATTTTGCAATTTAAAAAAATCATTGACTATTTTTTAAAATTTAAAAATATCTGAAATAGTATACTATACATTACCAAAACTAAAATTGATATTAATCCTGATATAATATTCATAACATTGTTTAAGCCACAAAATCATACATCCTAATGAATGTACTAAAATTCTTGTAAGAGTTCCGGACGAGGAACATAGTTTATAGTTATGTTTTTTTTAAGGACATGCTTTATCTTATAAGAGAGGAATTCACACGTCATAATTATAAAAAAAATCCCTATGATTATTTTCTTTTAAAGATTGTGTCATGCACATACTCTTACTTATATAATGATTAACGATGAAGAATATAAGGGTGAGTCCATACAGTTGATGATGATCTACGTATGTATATAAAGAGAAGAAAACATTACGGATCTTAACGGCGTCTAATTATAGCAACAACATTTTCGCTTCATATGGTAGACATCAATGAGTACATCTTCAATTAATCAAGTGACCTTATTGCTCTTACTATATAATTATAATATGTAAGAAGATGACGTAATCGTGTTAACACGAGCATATAATTGCGGCTCCTAAGGGACATAGACACTCTCATGACCACCTCCTGCACCACTTCCACCCCCAGCTCCATATCCAGATCCACCAGCACCTTTGCCATAGCCTCCACCTCCACCACCTCCAGAACCTCCACCACCACCTCCACCAACTCCTCCTCCTGCTCCACCTCCATGACCTTCTCCTTCACCTCCACCGCTCCCATATCCGCCTCCACTGCCTCCTCCTGCACCACTGCCTCTTCCACCTCCACCTCCACCACCTCTACCCCCTCCACCACCTCCTCCAGACCCTTCACTTCCTCCATACCCTCCACCGCTACCAGCTCCTTCTCCTCCACCATAACCGGAACCTCCACCAGCAGTCCCACCTCCACCTCCACCTCCTGCTCCACCTCCACCACCACCACCACCACCACCGGCCCCTTTGCCTCCCCCATATCCAGCACCACCACCTTCTCCACCACCTTTACCACTACCGTATCCAGCACCACCAGCTCCTCCAGCAGAACCACCACCACCGCCACCGCCGCCGCCGCCTCCACCTCCACCTCCACCACCACCTTCATGTCCAGTTTCACCTCCGTAGCCAGCACCACCACCTTCCCCGCTCCCAGAGCCACTTCCATAGCCAGAAACCCCATGTTCCACTGAACCAGCAGAGCCGCCACCGCTACCACCACCAGAGCCTCCACCACCACCGTAACCTCCCGTTATAACACCACCCAAGTTGGCACCAGCATCAACCCCAACATGTGTTGAAATGGTAAGAAGGGATCTTTTGGCAGAACATATGCATAAACCTAGTAACAAAAAGAAAATAGCTATCACAATCTTGTGAGTATGCATTGGATTAAGTTTGAGACCCATCACTTAATTGGCTTGGAATTAAGGAGAGTGTGTAGAGAGTTATTTATAGGCATTAGATTGGATGAGAGAACAACAAATAATGTGGTAGAGGAGCATGCAAATGAAATATTGGGTTTACGTACCAACAAGGTGGTCCATTGACTAGACATAGAAACACCATTCCCATTAAGTATACACTCATTCCCATTAGGAGACCTACTAGTGTATTCCTGCTGTCCCCCACATTGGATCACCTCGATTTTATACCAGACGAACTTGCTAAGTACACCAAATTTTATTTTTAGTGATATCCGTCTCACTAGTCATTTCCTTTATACACCAATGACTAATAAAATAGACTAATATAGAACATTGATTCGAGGTGTTATTAAACAATTTTAGATCTCATTTTGTGGCTGCCTTTATGTGTGAATTTCTCTACTTAGACTGGTGTGTAAAAGAATTTAATCTTAATTAGTGCAAGTGTATGGGAAAGTTTAATCTAAAATACCCTTTATACGACCATATTCTACATCTGGTTTCACATTGTGCTCTTTGATTTTGGTGTATACCAAATTACTAAGCATATTCGAATTAGGAACTTGCTGATTATTCGTGAGCTTATAAAGAAAATATGTTTGGAAGATAACATACTTCAAAAGATGATTTCGGGTTTATAAATATAATTGAAAATGCCAGAGGTTACTGATTTTTTTCCTGAAAAAATGAATAAAACCATGCAAGAATTAGTGGCTCCAAGATGCGATATAAAACCATGCCAGTAACTTCTTTTTACTTGGTAAATAGTGTATGGATAAAGTTATGCTCAAATCTAATAATTTACAACCGCAACTAACTACAGTTATATATAATGCAATTTTGATCACAGAGTTTCCCAATGCTTAAATTTTGAGTGAATATTGATAACAAAGAAATCTTTCTGAGTTTAAACTGTATATGTCACTCCTCTATCCTTTAAGCTGCTCTGCGCGTGGCTGTTATTATAAAACCAGAAATATAGACTCTTTAAAACTTCAAATGGCCTGTGAAATCTTCCAGCCTGAGCAAAGAACTGCCGCTATTAACAATTTAACATATTAGAATTCGTCATATTGTGATATTTTGCTCACTTTCTCTGCACTCTGTAACTTGGTTTTCGCCACTTGTATTCAATAGTTTACTGATTTCTTTTTGATACACGTGACATCTAATAGCTCAGTTACATCCAGCCGATTAGGACCACTTAAATATCGGAATATTGGATGGGCCATAAGTATCATATTTCCATATTGCTTTCCACTCTCCATTGTAGCCACTCCTATTTGCTCAGGATTGAAGTTACGATGACCTCCATCCAATGTGCCTCCCCTAGTTTTTGCGGCCATACATGTGATCTGATCATGAAAGTTATGGAAATGCTGTCCAACCAAACCTTTTTGAAAGCATATGAATTCATAATGGCTCAGCTCTTTTGTCTGCAGTCTACTACTAACCCATATATGCTCAAACGAAGAAGATGATCCTTGACGTTTCTGCACCAAACAGCAGTATAGAAAGTATCCACTAAGACCGGTTCTTAAAAAAAGTATACCTGATTTGATATTCTGATATTAATACGTGTCATCGACATCGACATTTACAAGCTATAGCTTTCAGATTAAATTGTTACGACTTAACAACTAAATAGAAATTCATGAATCGTGATCACTGAAACACCGCCACCTTTCCCTTAGCATTCTATGAACACTCCTTGACAATGAATCAACGGCGTTTTAAGATTCCTTGACGAAAAAAGGCGCTCGAGATTTTACCACATTTAGACTTGGATACAGCAAATTGCGTCAAAAACATTTTAGGGTTAATTATATTAGATCTCGTGTAGCTTAGATCTTTTTAACTTCAATCCCTAATTTTTAAAACTATCATATATTCTTCTAGCGCTTGGTTTTTGTTTCGTTTGTAGTCTTTAATGTTACTTTATGTTAATTTTCGAACAAAGAATGGGAAAAGAATATCAAATGGCTCAATTAGGTGTTATGGGGTTAAGTTAATGTCACATAATACACAACATTTTGTGAATTAGGAGACAACAAATGAGTTTGGCCAGCATGTAGGCGATGTTCTAAATTTGGAAGACAATAACAACCAAGATCATGTGTTACGTAGCACAATCATAATACGTGTTATGCTAAGTAACACTTAATCTAGCAATAAGATGTTTGTATATGATAGCCATTGAAAATCAGGAATAAATTAAAAAAAAAAGTATAAATCACAGGGCGTCCAGTATAATTAACTCAACATTTTAGTAATATGAATTTATCCTACGACTTCCCTAATCATTTCTATATATATTTCTACTATTCCATTTGAAGTTACGATATATAATATATAGACATAAATCAATATGATATAACTTTTATTATGCGGGCTACAACTAATATTTTATTTTACAATTGGGTCAAATAGAGATATGTAAGTCCTTGGTTACATTTGTGTTACTTTTATGAGTTTTGGTCTTGTCAACAAGTTTATTATATATAGTTTGATGATTTTGTGTAGCTCTCAGGGCTCTTAACAATAAGATTCAAACTTGACTCATTAACCTTGATCTTTATTGTCATCTCATAGTCTTAAATATAAGTGACTTATAAAGAGTTAGATTTATATCATCTGCAATCTAACTTAAATTAATAAGAAAAGCAAGTTTTTTGTTCATTTTACAGGTATTTCATAAAGATGATTCTATAAAGTTCAAGAATACTAAAAACCGACCGAGAACGCGAATTAATTAACTAGAATGCCTGTTAGTGAACCCTATCTATTGATTGCAGGACTGACACTGCTTCCAGGAACTTCAAATCTCTCTTCTGCCTTAAAGAATCCAATTGCAACTCACACCCTATATCTTATAATTGACGTATTCTTAATAATGTTTATTATTGATGTATCAATTATTAAGGTGCACATGAAGCTATTGAATGATCCTATAATCTCGTATTTAATTTATAATTTCCTCATGTGGCATCATAACTTTTTTCAATAGGTTCTATAGTCCTTAATTTTTTAATATGTTAAAATTTTATATTAGAAACTTTTAGATTGAAGAATTTAGGATTTTAGAAAAAATTCTAAATTCTATTTACATGAAACCCTATAATTGTTTATTGTTTCTTATGATTAAGTCATAAGGATGGTTAATATTTGCACCAAAGTGGGTTATTAATCAACTTTGTGACTTACTATTCACTAAATCATGTTGTTTCTTCTGAATAAATTATGGGACTGGTTAATATCTACATTAAAATGGGTTGTTAACCGATTTTGTAATTTGGTAGTACTTGAATCTTGAGCTTATAAATTTTGGATCTTTCCTTGAATGTTTTTTTAAATAATTTTATAACTTTAAATGTTACTCCATTGGTCGTTCAAACCTATAGTTCCCAAGGGTAGAAGCTCTTAATAACTTTTTAAAGGGTTAATTGACCAAACTTATAGTTTGGGTAGTCAATTGGACAATTTGTTTAGTCAATTAGGCAAACATTTTTTTTTTCCATATTTTGGCCATATCAATCATTTTAATAAGCTTTTAAGTGATTTTATCCCTTCAATTAGTATTTTCACACAAATATTTAAGTCAAGAGAAAGAAATGCTCGCAGAGTTTCTTGATAGTTATGGTATAACTACATAACAAATTATGTTCAGTATACCTAAGCAGAATAAAGTAGCATAAAGGCACAATGTCACACTAAAGAACATGGTGAGGAGTATGATGGTGAGATCGAAGCTTTTTAAGTATCTCAGGGGTGAGACACTAAAGACATCACTTTATGCCCTAAATCATGTTCCTAAAACCCCTTTTGAATCCTAAATGAGTAGGAAGCTTAATCTGAATCATTTTAACTTTTGGAGTTGTCCAACAAAGAAAATTTATAATCAAAGAAAATTTATAATCCAATAGAAAAGAAGTTAGTCCTAGGACAACTCCTAGTTTCTTTATAAACTATCTTGAAGGTTATAGAACCATAATTGTAGAGGCACATACTATGAGCTTTTTGGATAATGATATAGCAGATGTATCATTAAGAACTAAAGTGGTTTAAAAGCCTGAGTCATTAGCAGTACATGTTCCTATTACTTATAAGATAGTTGTGTAGGTACTATTAGGGGTACATAGGGATGATTTGGAGGAATGTATAACTCTTAAAGTTAGAGATGATATGAATGTCAATAAATAGGTTATGGTGGGCACTCAATATGATCCTATAATACCATTGAGATGTTTACAAAAATATAGGACGTTAACATCTTTTGATAATTTTATTATTGGTAAGACTGAGATCGATTATTTTTTGAGAGAGATTATAGATTCACTTGACTATGATGAAATAATGGGGAGTGATCATTCTAATATATGGATGGCGAATTTAGAGGAGGAGATGTAGTCTAAGACAAATAATGGTGTTTAGGAGTCAGTTTACATTTTAGATAGATACAAATTTATTGGTTGCAAGTGGTTTTTTTAAAAGACTAATAGAGATATTAAAGGTAAGGTTGAGAGGTTTAAAGCAAGATTTATGGAAAAAGACAACACTCAGAAAGAGGAAATGAACTATATTCATACTTTCTCAGTAATATCAACTAAGAACTCATTATGGACGATTATAGTTTTAACAACTCATTTTGATCTTGAACTTCATCAAATAGAAGTCAAGAAAACCTTCTTGAATAGTGATCTATTATAAGAGGTGTAGATTTAACACTTTATATGGTTTGAGATAAAGGAGAATGAGCACCAAATTTCTAGATTAAAGAAATCAATTTATGAATTAAAATGCACATCATGGCAATAGTACTTGAGATTTTATAAGGTTACCACAATTTTCAACTTTAAGGAGAAACATTTGACTCTTGTGTATAATCCAAATTCAGTGGGTGTAAGTTCATGATTTTTGTCTTGTATATGGATAACATATTACTTACCATTAATTAATTGGGCATGTTTTTGAATATGAAGAAAATGCTTTCAAAGAACATTGACATAAAAGAAATTATGAAGGCACAATTTGTTCTTAATGTGAAGATCCATACAAACAAATCTAAGAAGGTTTTAGCCCAGTTTAAAAGGTTTATATCAATATAGAGTTAAAGAAGTTCAACATGAAGAATTGTATGCCTAATATATTAGCTATATTCAAAAATGACATATTGAGCAAGGAGAAGTGTGATTAAAATGAGGTAGAGAAAGTGAAGATGAGTTTCATTCCTTGCAATAGTATAGTTGAGAGTCTGATATATTTAAAGGTATGCACTAGACTTAATATTGCCTTTGCAATTAGTATTCTTAGTAGAAAGTTGGTAAATCTTAGTCATAAAAATTGGGTTATAGTAAGGCCATCATTACATTATATATGTGAGACTAGATATTACTCATTGGTATACAACCATATAAACAAATTAGATATTATTAGATATGATTATGCTAACCATTGGTGACTATTCTAATGATGAGAAATCAACTAAATGTAACTTTTTTTTTGTTAGCTAGATAGGCTATGTCTTGGAAAATAAATAAACAGTCTATATTGAAGAATTCAACCATGAATGCTAAGATTATGGCTTGTTTTGAGGTAAGAGCACATGTTAAGTGACTAAAGAAATTAGTTAGAGGGCTTAATATCATTGTTTGAATTTCTAAGCCTATTATGAAAAATCAATTATTGCATTCTTTTTCAAGAATTCAAAGAACACTTATGGAGCCAAATATATTAAGCTTATACACTTCAAGATTTAACGATGAGTTAATAATGGTGATATATTTCATGAGTATAATGTTATCACAAACATGTTAGCTCATTAATTAAAGGACTTATGCCTATAGATTTTCGTAGACATATAGGCAACATGAGAATTCATTGTCTTATTATATTTTGATGCAGTAGGAGTTTGTGAGTTTTATATCACATGTTTAAAATACTTAAAATTAATAAGATTATGGATTTTGCATTTGTTTGTTATACTATGATATTTAAAATACATACATGTAGTTACATATAGTTATACATGTACACATGATTTTTTTATCTTGACATGTATTATGACTTCTTTATGGAATAGATAGTTTATTCTCTTTATAGATCAAACTATTTTTTGGTTGTAATCGTTATATATGATTGATGGTCTCATTTTGAGATAGGAGTCTCAATTTAAGATGGATTAATGTTGTTATACATAGTTTCTAATTTTATAGGTCTTATATGTAAGTCACACTACATTAGTACTACTTTAATTCTCAAGATACATCAAGAGGTTCAAGCTTTGTTGTAGAGAGTTGGAAGGCGAATGGATGTTAGACAACACCAATCTACTGAAAGTAACCCTTGAATAAGGCATTTCCTTCCAAATGGCTACTAATTATTGGTGTTTTTTTGGCAATAAACTGCAAGCGATTTGTTTGTGATTATCTCTTGCATGTTGGATTTCTTAGGAGGATGGGTTGATTTCGTACTAGTAAGATAGGTTGTTCTTCTATCTTCTAGTACTAGATTTCTTAAGGGACGAGTTGGAGGAACTTCTACCCAGATGGTTCCTTCCTTCTTCTAGATAGTGGATTTAGAATTGTCACAATTGTTAGATTGATTAGTGCTCCTTGAGTTGGTTCATAGTTTCTCTTAACAGCAGGTCCTAACATATCATTTTACCTTGATGAAGTTGCAAGTCTCTCTCTTTCCATATTTTATAAACCAATCTTTTAAACGCTATCTTGAATTATAGAAAGCTACCTATAACTCCATCTTTTATTTCACTTCAGTTATAGGTAAGTTTCCTACTTTATGGGGTTGTGGTTTAAAGAAACTTATGGGAGTAGGGATCTTATAAGAGAGCCGTATAAGGACATCGGAAATAAAGATGATCAATTATTTCAAATTCATTAATACATAGGAAATATATGCTATCCCAAATAAATCCTCCTTTGTCTTTTGTCGAAAGTTTCCCCAGAATAGTCAGCTATAGGATGAAGGATATTTAAGAATGGTTTGGGAATACAAGGATATTTTCTTGTAGTGACTTGTTAGATTTATTTATTTACTTACTTCTTTCTCTCTTGTTTGTTTGTTTGTTTATTTATTTTATCTTTTATTTCTATTCTTTACCTTGCTCTATATTTATTGTATTATTTATTTTTATATTTTATTTTTATTTTATTAGTATTATTATCTTTTACAACTATTTTATTTACTTATTATTTTATTATTTTAATATGTATATGCTTTTTTCATATGGATATATCATAAATAGCCTTTCTATCAATTAGGGGTAAGGTTGTGTAATTGGACCTCCCTAAATCACATGTATCAGCAGAACTTTTATTGGGTCGTGTTGTTATTATCGTTGTTGTTGTTGTTATTTATAATTGTGATTATGAGAAGTTGTATGTTGATTGCAACATAGTAACTATCATGATTCAATATAGACGGTTCATTTGATTAGGTTTTTTAAGATGACATGTTTTTGAAAACTGTATTCAAGCTTATTAAATTTTTCATTTGATTCAATCGAGTTATTTTCAAAGCATCTTCAAAAAATTATTTAATTAATTTTACTTAAGTGGAAGAATGTTAGAATTTTCTTTATGGGTTATAACTAATTAGTCTTCTATTTTACTATTGGATCAAATAGGGACATGCATGCCCTTAGTTATATTTGTATTTTTTAATGAATTTATTTTCTTAGTAGGTTTATTGTGTATAGTATGATTATTGTTGTATATGCCTATTAAGTCACCTTGATGATATGATCCAAACTTTTAACTAATTAGTCCAAGTCTCTCTTGACATCTTTATAACTATGTATGTAAGTGACTTATAAGAGACTATGTTTATATCATCTATATAATTTGATTTAAATTGGTAGGAAAGCTAAGAAAAAATATAAATTATTTTCTTTATTTTGTATATACTGCATAAAATGATTTTATAAAATTTAAAGCAACAAATTATATCTTCAAATTTAGGTATTTTAATATCAAGTATTAAAGTACATAAAATGTTATTGAATGATCCTACAATCACTTCTTTTAAATATATAATTTCTTCATTTTTAGTACGCAGCAAGGCGTTGGGTTCTATTTTTCTTGAAAACGTGAAACTGGTGATTCTTTAACACGTGGCTATGACATTAACTGAAAAGTCTCTGCCTTGCTAGCTTTCGCTTTACGGCCACATCTCGTGTCACAATATCAAGATTTGTGAAACGTAATTTCCTTTGCAAAGCTCTTGTTAAAGAGCATCGTTATATTTCTATCGCTTTTGTTAAGAGATCAGCGAATTACGTTGCTCATAAGATAGTTAGGGCGGCTGATTCTATGCCTAATTTTGAATAGAGGGTGTGTCCTCCAAATTTTTTGTATGACGTTTTATCTTTAGATTTAAATAATATACGCTCAGCTTTACGTTTCAACAAAAAAAAAAGACTGATCCTGGCGAGCCAGATTTCACAGCAGAGCAATATTGCTCCATATTTAAGTGGAGATGACAGACTTCTTTTTGCAATGGATTGTAGTTGGAATGCAACACCGCAATAGTAAGGCGCATGCAAGCAGGAATTTGGCAACTTTGAAGTGTGACAAGAACCATATTCCTGAACTTATCCTCTGACCAGTTTATTCACGCTATGATGAGTGGGACCATACCATCTCATTTTGCTTTCTTAGTGGTGGTAGTGGGATCCTGCTCTTCTCCATATAGAATTTGAGAGAAAATTATTTCAACGCTCTCACGTCTGCTATGACGCATGCACCTATAATTTTTACATTTGCAGTTTTAGCTAAAAATATAGAAAGAAATTCGTGAACGCTAAATCTCTATTGACATTTTATTTTCCCCACTTCAAATAAAAGTTAAGTCAATTGGATAGAATGCTGTTTTTAAGGTCCGTGATCTCCAAGCCATAAATCGAGGGTCTATATGGGCCATTAACAGTATGTTCGTTCCGAAATTATTTGTGTGACTGATAATGACCTTATTAGTTTCTTTGGCAAATAGATGAACACATATCCTAAAGAAAAATTAGCAACACTAACTATTCAATTGTTCTTTTGCAAGAAAAAACGAAGAAAGAAGTAGGAGAATATATAAATAAAAAAAACATTGAAGTTTAATAATAAGACTATAAATGGAATCTGGTTTAGATAAGACGGTACTCAACAGGAAGTAGATTGTATGTTGGTGAATTTAAAATTTTTTCTTATTTAAAAATACAGTTTGACCAAGGCAAGCAATCATACCAAGGCAAGCAATGTAAATAGAGTAGGAAGAAAGATTCAAATCGATTTTATAGTGCTTCATAAAACAAAGGACTCAATAGGATTTTATTAAACTCTTCTTTCAACTATCTGACAAGGAACCTTACAAGATTCTTTGTCTGTTCTAAGTAAGGAGAAACACTTTTATAATCTTCTTTAATATTAAGGAGTAACTACAAGTCCTCTTAAATTAAACAGGCATAAGAAATAACCCCAAATAAACTTTGCAACTTCAATAACTCTTGCTTGCTCACTTTAATACTCTATGGCTGATAATCAATTCATAATAACTGTATTTATACTTAGAATATTTGAGAAATTTCTCAAATAAGTTTTTGTAACAACAAACCCCCTGACTAATTTTACCGTAAAGGCCAACGATAAACAACAACTCCTCACAAATACAGCTTACAACTTTCATTGTACTATGTTCTTAAAGAGCAACCCTGAATCACATCCTAACTAAAGAGTTATGTGGTTCCTGAGGATTTAACTATAGGAAAACTAAGAGCAAAGAGCCCCCCTTCCTTTCTACTCTTTAGTTTTAAGAATGTTGGTTTAAAAAAAAGAATGAATGATTGCCCTTTTCTGACCCTTACTTCCCTGCTTGAAAGTGGACAGCTAATACCTTCCAATTATTGAACAAAATGTAATAAATTTATCCAAATACTAAATAAAAAAAAACTAGGTATTTATAGTCTATAAATGTTTAAATAATTGTTAGACACCCAAAGTAATCGTTATATTGACTAGTTTTTAAACGCGATCAATTAACTAATAACCTACTCTTGCCTTGTTAGACGATCATTGGTCGGAATCTTGAATAGTTAGACCCTTAGCCAAATAGAATCTACTCTCTCATAACTTCTCAAAACAAGCATCAGTTAGTTGGTCATAACTCTTTGGTTAGTTGAATGTCTAATTAGCTGAAGTCAAATTATTCAATAACTTTTTTGACAAATTGTTTGGCTCATCAATCTAAACCCTTTGACTCGTTAAAATGTTAGTATAAGTCGACTTGTATGTGATGTAAGGCGACTTATCTTGTCACGATACCCCTAAGGCGACTTGTCT
>JANKOD010000005.1:11336524-11348583 GCA_026284645.1 Erythroxylum acuminatum | reverse complement strand
CATTGATTGTTAAATTCTCATTATTTTGTTTCTAGTTATTTTTCAATTTCAATTTCCAATTAATTTCTGTTTAATTCACAATCACAAAACCCCCTTTTTATTGCGTAACTACTAACGTCTGAATTCCTCGTGGGAACGACCCGACTTTCCACTACTACATTAATTTGAGTTGTAGGAAGTTGGATTTTTTTTTGTTGCAGGCAACAACATTCACCACCCTACAAAGAACCACGCTCAAGTATTATGATATTCTGAAGAGTTGGACTTCGAAAATGGGGTCCAACATTTATGGTATCAGAGCAAGAGTTGGGTTTCAGAAACGGGAACCAACAGCTAATACCTATGGTCCTTACATAGGGTTCTGGATTGCACTCAAATCATCACAAAGTTTGGCATTTTAAAACTGAAAGTTAGAGGCATAAATTGTAAAAGTGTCAAAAGGTTCTTAAATTCCGTCCATATAGCAAGTGATGTGAATTAATTGGTTTAAATTAAAAACATTTGTGATATTAATAACGTCTTGATTGTATAAAAAAGTAATTCAACCATTATAGTGATCCATATGGTTGCATAAAAACTTCCAATTACTTCCCAAGAACTTCATACTATCTTGAAGCTTGGTCTTTATCTTTATCTCCAAAGGAACCAAATAAATAGGCCTCTTTTTAAAAAAAAATGATGTCCTTGATTGCTGTTTCTTGTAAGGTTCATACAACCCTCTTATATTCTAAAAGAGAAATAACATAAATGTTTAAGTTATTGGGGTTTACCAACCTCTTTTAGGCTTCCTTCTTCTTTTGCCTGATTTTCTGTGAGAAGTTGGAGAGACTAACTCAAAATGATCCTCTTTAGTGTAGGGATGGAAAATATGGTTCGACCTGGCCCGACTTTGGCCCTAGTTGACAGGGCCACGAGATGAGCTCAGGCCATAGAAAAGTACAAAACAACATCGTTTTATCAAATGTTTTTAAAAAATATAAGGTCAGGCCTGGCTGGCCCGTGGTTCATTGGGCCATGACTCAAAGCCAAGGGCCTGTCAGCATGTGGTCCGGCAGGATAACCACTAGCTCGTCATGTCACAATCTGCCCAACCGATGGGTCGGGTTAGGATGGGCCTGGGAAGGCTCAACCTAACCTAGCCAATTGCCATCCTTGCTTTAGTGTTTTGATCTATCTAGTTTTCCTTTACATTTTCACTTGCTTTAGATTGCAATTTTGTATTCTTCTGCTCTACTTGTAAATTCTTTTATATATCTTTAGTATACTCGTTTCCCATATTTGGTGAGTTCCCTTTATTCATATTTGTTAATTGTTGTATCCCCATTTCAACAACAACTGTGTTATTGTCTTATGAGGTTGGAGTAAAAGGCTCATTTAGACCCATTACTTCATAATAGTTACCTAATATAAAGAGTTTGCTAGTAGGTCTACAAATTTGTTTTTGTGGTAAGGCTTCTAGTTATAGGTTAACTGGATCTCAATTTTGCTAAATTCTTCACACTCATTCAGGTTCATGATAGGTAGTGTATCTGGAAGTTCTTCCTTAGCTTTGGCCTCTATGTATATTCTGGCAAAGCAGATTCTTTCTATTTTACCTATTGGAGAGTCAAAACAAATAGGTTTTTTGACTGAACTTATTAGGAAACTAAGTCCATCACTAGTCCAGCACTCCAATAGTATATTGTAAAAATTAATCCACAATGGAATAGTTTCTATCTATGTTCCATCGAGCTCCATTCCAGGTGACCACTTTTGCACATACGTAGGCTAACTGCCAACATGCTAAGGCCCTGGTTCCATCACCATTTTCATACTTTCTTCATTAGGGAACTTAAAGAGGAAATAACCCTCTTCTGTGAGAAGGTTTTTATCTAATCCTTTATTGCCCCATTTGGTTGGTGCTATACCTACACTTAGGATGGAGGTTCTCTTCCCTAAGAAGAAACCCACGAGGGTAGTAGACCAAGTTTTAATGCTTACTTGTGAATTTTCCATTAGGGTTATCACTACCCTATTTACCACAGTGGACTAGAAAAAACTTGGCTTTTTTACAAAGGAAGCGACAATTATTATATCTCTCTAGCTTTTAGAGTTATCTTGATTCGTAGCATGCTTTTTTTTTTGGTTCCAGCTTTGATAGATCTTAGAGATTCCTGAATAGTAGTAAATAAGTTATCCTCAAACCATTCTCTTGATATAGAGTTGATCATTTTTTCCTTATCTATAACATTTACCACTTTATGGCTTACTTGAACCAGCACCAGTGGGGGCTTAGGAAAGCCTCTAGCAGATGCTATCATCATCTCCTTTCTTGGTTCTAAGCCAGTTAGTTTAGAGTTGGGACTAGATTTGTCTCTTCTAGTAGCTTTGATAACTACCTTCCAAATCTGGAAGGTAATAGTTAGGATGAACGAGTTTGAACGATGATGATGAGTCTCCCTTCAATGATGAATGTTTCGTACCAAATAAAAATTAGGCTAATATGATTTATGCAAATATGTCATTGATGAAGTTAAGTTTTTCATATTTTATCTTTTCTTTTTATTTCACTTATATTTAATGCATATGTGAAATTTTATATTTGCAAAATAAATATAAATTGTTAACTGTAAGAATTTTTGTTTCATGTTTTTCTTTTTCTTTTCTATGTTCTTTAGTATGAATTGTTGTTATATGGACCAATATTATTCTTATTATATGATGTTTTGAGGCAATCAATTTTAATTTTTTAAATACTTTATATTACTCTTAGTTCTTTATCTATATGAAAATTAAATAATCTTTTTTATTACCTTATCTAATAAACAAAACAGTAGAAGAATTATTCTTAATTAAATAACATGTTAATCTAGTAGCTTATAATCTAGGTGGTGCTATTTCAATAGTAAAAGAAGTATTATCACAAAAATGCTTAGAAGCAAAATTACATAAAACATTAAGACATAAAGATATTCAACTATGTTGTTCTAAATATTCAGAAGTACCTCAATAATATGGATGTGACTCTTTTACCTATCAAAAACAATGAAAACATAAATATAACAAATATAAATGACGAAAATATCCCACAAAAAAGTATAAGAAATTCCCATTTAAACCTTATAAAACATTTTCAGAAGAAAGGCTTATAGACAATACAAACCAAAGAAAAAATATTGTCCTCAAAATGAGGAAACATGTAAATGTTGGTTATGTAAAGAAGAAGGTCATTATGCAAACAAATGCCCAAAAAGAAATCAAAATAAATACAAAGAAAAAATTAATATTTTAAAGTCAGCATTTAAATATAATTTAGAACCTATTGAGTTAGAATATGAAACAAATTAAACAATTTCCTCATTATATCATTATGAATTCCAAACTTCAGAATCAACAACTGAATCTGAATACAACATTCATTCAAGTGATTATTCAGAATAAAAAAGTTAATGCTTATATAGATAAAGGTGCTACTATTTGTATAACATCCAAAACACTATTACACAATTGGAAAAATTTAAACAAACATCTACAAATAAGAATAACAGACGGAAGTATTCAATCTATTTGTATGTAAGCTATTATAATAATATCATTATTGAAAATTACACTTTTATTATACCTTCAATTTATCAACAAGAATCAAGATTACCATTAATTTTAGGAAATAATTTTCTTAAATTATATAATCCTTTTTGTCAATATTTACATTATATAACTTTACGAACACCAATGATAAAATCCTTACATCAAAAATCCGTAATCCTCACAATTCTTATATACCATACAACTTAATATAAAAATTTATGACTTATAACAGAAAAATTAAATTAACCACAATTTTATCTTCTTAATAATCTTACTTTACAAACTGAAATAGAAACCTTAATAGAATAAGCTTGTAGTGAAAATCCACTAGATCTTAAAAAGAATACTAATAATCAATTGGTTGAAATAAAACTTAAAGATCCTACATAGGAAATTAATATTAAAAATGATATTCCATATACACAACAAGATGTACAAGAATTGACTAATGAATGTTCAGAATTATTACAAAAACAATTAATAGCATCAAGCACAAGTAAACATTCAACCCCAGCCTTCTATGTAAATAGTCATTCCAAACAAAAGCGTGGCAAGAGAAGAATAATAATCAATTATAAAGAATTAAATAAAGATACTATAGGTTTTGCATATAAATTACCTAGAAAAGACTATATTATTAGTATATTAAAAGGACATCATTGGTTAACTACACTTGATGCAAAATCTGGTTATTGGCAATTAAGAAT
Source organism: Erythroxylum acuminatum (assembly GCA_026284645.1). Taxonomy (NCBI): domain Eukaryota; kingdom Viridiplantae; phylum Streptophyta; class Magnoliopsida; order Malpighiales; family Erythroxylaceae; genus Erythroxylum; species Erythroxylum acuminatum. The sequence continues at coordinate 11,344,309 of JANKOD010000005.1, read as the reverse complement.
ACATGAAAATACAAAAACATTAACAACCTTTACCTCTCTATCACAAAAACATTACCAATGGAATGTATTACCATTTGGATTAAAACAAGGCCCTATTATTTATCAAAGATTTATGGATAATAATTTGGAAGGATTAGAAGAATTTTCATTAGCCTATATTGATGACATTATTATATTTTCAAATAAAGATAAGCAAGATCATTTAAAAAAGGAAAAAATGTTCTCACCAGATGTCAACATAAAGGACTAATTTTAAGGAAAAAGAAAATTAAACTAGCATAACAAAATATTGAATATTTAGGTATAGAATTTCATAACAGATTCTTAAAATTACAACCTAACATCCTTAAAAAATTACAACATTTTGCTAACACATTAAAAAATATAATTGAAGTTCAAAATTTTCTTGGCTTACTAAACTATATATCTAATCTGGCTTACTAAACTATATATCTAATAAAGGATTTCTTAAAAATATAGCTAAAGAAAGGAAAAAAGTTACAGCTTAAATGCAATGCAGTATAAAAAATCAATGGACATGGATCGAAGAAGATACAACCACAGTACGTATATTAAAAACTCTTTACAACGATCTACCAACATTATATAATTATAATGCTAATGATACGTTAATAGTACAAATTGATACAAGTCTGGATATATGGGCTGGTTGCCTTTTAGCACAACCACCCAATTCAAGGGAAGAAATGAAAAAGATTACTTTTGAACTCTTCTATGATTGTTTTCAAGCACTCAATGATTGTAAAGAAGAACAAAAAATATTCCAATATTATTCCCAAAACCGCGAATGATATGAACCACAAGTTATTATATTTTCAAAAGTTGATGGACTCACTGCTTACCTCTTTTTTCAAAGTGGGTTAGTAGACACTATTTACTTAACCAATTTAAACACCCTTTCTGAATTCCTAGCAGGACTTGTACTTGCAGTAAAAAACTACAAGGAAAGATTTGCTAAGGAAGAGAAATTTTTATCAAGATTTTTAGCAACTATCCTATCTTCAAAAAAGCAGATAGTCTCAAGGAAACTGAAGTACAACTATCAAAAATAGTATATGTACAAATTGGAATTAGCAATGGCATGTATCCACCCATAGATGACCCTCCTAAGTATGATTTTGATTGGGATTTGATTAATCAATTCAATCTACATTGCATCAAAGGAGTTTACCAACAATGCCTAAAGATCACCCCAGAATCTTTAAGCAAATTAAACTACAGAGGAGTAAATATATTGATGGCCTCAGTGTATAAAACACCAAGCTCTTCTGAATCATTCTAGCTAATAGAACAACTTGAAGCATCTTTCTCAACCTTATCTGGAGTATTAAGTGAATTATCATAACAGTGGAAGCAAGCTCTCTATCAACAACTGCATCAATATCCACAACATCAATGTCAAAATTGTCCCACGACATCATAATAAGAAAAAGATAAAGATGATAGCTCGTTAGTAGATATCATCATCGAGGAATAAAATCTTCAAAAGTTTTCAATAATGTAGGCTACTTGTCGGCCATTTTCTTCAATTATGTAAAATAATATAGGCCATCTATTGGCCACCTGAAAAGTCAAAAGTAAATTATATGGAATCTACTTTTCCTGTAGGTTTTACTTTTGCTTTATGGGTTTTGGACGCTACCCAACGCTCTTTTCTATATAATGTAAACTTCAAGCATAGCTCGATATGAAAAAAATAAACACTTAGTTATAATATCCCTGTCTAGACTCTTACAATCTCGCTTTAGACTAAGGATTTAGTGTTCAAGAGAAAAAGAGCAAAACATGTATGTTTAATTATGTTTTTTATCTTTTCATCATAATCATTAAATACTCAAGTCAATTTATCATTTAGTTAATTCTATCCAATATATATTCTAGTATCATATTTCTAAATGCTTGTTTGCGATACTTGTAGACATATTCATCTATTAATAACACATATAGAAAGAAAACTTAAAATTAGTCAGAAATGTATTAAAACTTTTACTAATACATGAAGATTTCTAGAATCAATTAATGCCTCTCCACACACCCTTAACAAATTCCAAACATTTCTTAATAAATATATAACAAAAAACAACGAAAACATAAATATAACAAATATAAATGGCAAAAATATCCCACAAACAAGTATAAGAAACTCCCATTTAAACCTTATAAACAATTTTCAGAAGAAAGGCTTATAGAATGTTATTCCTATATTTCTTAAAGTTTTATGAAGAGAAAATTATTTATCAGTTTATGTTCCTTTTTCTTGATAGAGAAATCATGTTGAGGTGTGATGTAGCGTGCATAACACTACTTAAAATAAACTAAACCTACAACTAAGGCGTAAGAGCCTTAAGACAAGAATAATTACAGAATTACTACTTCTGTTGGGTATCCTGTGGCTGCTATCACTCCATGTGAGATTGAGGGAGTAATTAAGAAGATATACTTGAAGTTTGTCACTACCTTTGAAGCTCACAATGTAGGTATCTTGTTGAATAACCTCCTTAACCTAAGCTTGAATGGGAATCCTAGCTAGTAGCAATGATAGATCCTCCCTAAGGTTTGGGGGACTTTTGTTTTGACCAATTATCAAACAAAAACCAGGAGCTCTTTCCATTACCAATGTGAGTTTGGATTAGAGGATAGGCAATTTACCTTCTCCTCAGCATTTGAGCAAAAGGCCAGGAGTGTTCTTTACTCTCTTTAATTTACCAGATGCTTGAGTTCTTAAGATAATATTCATTAGTCCATTTGGACCGAAGAGCTTCCTTACCAGTGAATAACCTCCATATTATTTTTTCAACTAGGATTAATTATGTCATCTGCATGGAAATCAACCCTAGTCCACCTTCTTATTTTCTATAGCAAAGTGATAGTGGTAGGTTGCAAAATGTTTTAGTGGGTAGTTTAGTATGTGTTTAGTTGTTAAATTGAATGGGTAGTGCATGTTTAGGTTAGGATTGTGTTATTTAGTTAGACATTTGTGTTTTGAGTATTTTATGGGTTAGAGCATGCCATTGAGCTTAAATTTTGTGTCTTTGAGGTGCCTTGATATATTTGTTAATGTTACAGGTCAAATACCAAAGAAGGAAGAGAATTTAAAGGAAACCTAAACAAGGCCTAGGCCCACGATTGTGGCCCTGCATTACAAACACAAATGTTCTTTCCTTTGAATGTATAAGATGGATTTGATATTGATGGAGTTGGGTTTGATGATGATGTTCTAAACTTCTTTAGGGATTTGTTCTTGAATCAATGTTAGTGTTCTCTTTTGATTTTAATACATTGGGTGTTGTGATTATTTGTTGTATTTGCATGCTTTGGTAACAAATCGAGAGAGTGAACCGATAATAAAATGATTAGATTGGGTAATAAGAGTTAAACAATTTAATAGATCACACAATAATCGAATCGAGATTTTAGACAAAGAGATATCTCGTGTGAGGACCTGGTTGTCTATTAGAGGGCTTAAGATCTGATTGAAATTGTGGGTTTTTTGTTAGTTGAGAGATTGAAAATTTCATAATTCAATTTGGGTTATGATTTTGGGTTTAATGATTATAACTCCAGAAAGAGTAATCCACCCTTCAAAAGTTTAGGGCCAGTACCGTATTAACTCAAAAGTAATCTTGATAAGATTTGATGATAAAATAAATCCCCCTTCTTATATTCTACTAATCTTCCTTGTGTGATTTCCATTGTTAATTTGGTGATGCTCAATTTGATTCATTGTGTGTTAATTTTACATTTTAATCCCAATCAATCATCTTCACGTGTTTACTTTTCTGTGCAGTTCTATTTTTGTTTTAATAATTCTTTAGGCCTTAGATAACTTAGAATTATATTAGTTCAACAACTCTTGGAGGGATCGACACCTTACATACTACACCCATGGCCTATCTGTTTGCCGTATAATGAGGATTTCAAATACATTAAAACTTACCTCAACAAGTTTTTGGCGCCATTGCCGTAGGAGTTAGTAGTAATAGTTTAATTCTTTTAGTCTAAGGAATTTTCAGCATCTTTTATGATTGTGGTACCCAATGACAAGAAAATAAGAAAAAGAAAGAAAGAAGAGAAGAGAAGAAGTTTGGGCACAAAGTAGAAGACACATCAATTTGGACATCATAAGGCAACAATGAGGAATCCGCAAAAGTTTTAAATGTCAAGAAGAGATAGAAAGAACGATGGTGGAGGAAACACATTATAAGGAGCAAAGGACCTGTGTCAACTTTAATGGGGCACAATTTGGTCGGGGAAGTCATCATCCTTGTTTAAACACGTAGAATCCAGGTTGACAGAACTACCCATATTTTTATTAGTCTAATAATGTAAGAACTCACATGGGACATATGGGACATCAAGACCTATTAGGATTTCAGCAAGATGAGTCCAGTTCATAGGATTCTAAATTGGATAAGATCATGGATAAGCTCATGAACATGGAAGAGGCCCAAAAGAGATTGAAAGAGAAGTTTGAGCAAGTAACGAACAACCATGCCTTTTCTATTCACATCCTAAAGGTTCAAATAAGATAGCTTCCCGTGAATTTAGTAAGAGAAGTGTGAAAGCTGTCTGAGTAACATTGAAGTACATCTAAAAGAGTAATGTAAGGTTATCACACTTTGGATTGGGAAAGAGCTAGAAGCACCAGCAAAAAAACAAGCTGAATTCTACCTTATAGAAGACCAATAGAAGAAGAAGGAGGGTGATTCATTTAAGAAAATTGATGTGGTTGAATCTTTAAAGGAGTAAGAAGAAGAAGAATAGATGAAAACGGGCATAGAGCTTGAAACAAATATGAAAGTCTTTGTTCATAAAGTGAAAGCAAAAGAGGAGTTGAAGGTGATTGAGGAAGAAAGAGAGTAGATCACCTTCTTACATGACAAACTGTCAGGTTCCATTAAAGATTCATAGGATTTCATCATTCTCAATTGTGTTGACAGTTTGTTATCGAAAAGGGCATTACAAAAAGTACTTAGATTCTTTGATTCAATTGATTATGTCCTTTTCATTATCTTCCAACAAGTAGCTTATTTACAAGCTACAAAGTTGAAATTGGGCAACACGGGTGGAAGCAAGCCATTCATAATTGATCCCGACTGAGTTTCAAAAGATGCAAGGTCAAGTTAATGACCTTAACTTAACACCTTTAGTAGTTAGATTTATTTTTTTTGCAGTTATATTTTTTTAAATTCTATAAATAAATCTTAGTGATTTGGAATGGGTTGGATTACTGACAATCTTACTTTCTTGAATCAATTATAAGAAAGGAAAGCAATCTCGATGTCAAGCAAATTTGGTTTCACCTCCGACATCATCACCACCTTAATCACCATGATGGTTCTATGCTCTAACCCTCGTCTTTTATTTTTATTGTTATTTTCAATTATTCTCATATTTCTCATGTTTCGTTAATTATTATTCCCACCTCATGCATTGTTGTTTGTTGTTCTTACATTGAGGACAATGTGTTGTCTAAGTGTGGGGAGGGTTGAATGCATTATATGTTTTTAATTGAATTTTATTTTTACATATTGTATGTTAGCTTTGTTTAGGATTGCATGATTGATATGAACGTGTCAATGGTTAGGACTTAATGGAATCAATTTAGCTTTGAACAAAGTCTTTTAGGTTGCGAAGATTTATTACTTGAGAATTAGTGTTCTAGGTTGTTTCAGTTAAATATGCATGTTAATTAGGAAATGATGATGGTTCTTTAACTGTAGGAATTGACCATATTCATTTATAATTTTAGGTCAACTGAATACATAGCAGTTAGTACCTTTTCATGCGAAAGATTAGCTAAAGAAATGAGGTAGGCAATAAAATAAAATGAAAAAATGTGTATTTTATTTAATAAATAACTATTCCACTGGTCCTTTTAAAATAAATCAGGTTATGAATAGAGCTAGTATCCAGTTGAGAATATGATGCAGTTGAGTAACAGGGGGACATTCATCACAAATGTTTACCTTCATGTCAAAAGGCTATAATGACATTCCAACTAAGTTGCTTAATAAAAACATGGCCTAATTAAGTAACCGGGGGACATTAATTACAAATGTTTGCCTTCATGTTAAAAGGCTAAGTTTAAGTCAATTAAAAGCAACAAAAATAGTGCGTTGTTTAATAAATCCTACCAATCTTAGTGAATAGCTTGAATTTTTATGAAAATATACTTAAGGATAGTTACAATTTTGATTGATCGAATAATTATTAATGTGTGTGTGTAAGTTGTGGGAATGAATGAGTTTGACATTAAGGTCTTAATTAGTATGTATATTTGGTTTGCAATACTTAGACATAGATTTTGAAAGTTAATAAGTTAGAACAACTTAAAGGATTGTGTTTGTAGTTAAATTTATTTCGTGAAGTTTAGTGCCATCGACCCATTATTGCATATATGTGTGTTTTGTTGTTAATTGTATTTGGTTTGTTTTGTTTTGCTTGTTTTGTCTTTTCTTGAGGAAAAGCAAAGTTTAAGTGTGGGGATGTTGATAGTGGTAGGTTGTAAAATGTTTTAGTGGGTAGTTTAGTATGTGTTTAGTTGTTCAATTGAATGATTAGTGCATGTTTTGGTTAGGATTGTGTTATTTAGTTAGAAATTTGTGTTTTGAGTGTTTATAGGTTAGAGCATGCCATTGAGCTTAAATTTTGTGTATTTAAGGTGTCTTTATATGTTTGTCAGTGTTTCAGATCAAGTATCGAAGGATGAAGAGAATTCGGAGGAAGCTCAGAGCAAGGCCCAGGTCCATGATCGTGGCCCTTGGGCCACGATTGTGACATAAGCATGGAGGGTCTGCCAGGATCGTGGTTCCTTTTGCCACAATCGTGATAGAGAGCAAAAATTTTGGGCTATGATCGTGGCTTGCGTGATAGACAGCGTGGACAGCCTCTTGCATGCGGCTTATCAAGGGACATTTGGGACTTTTTGGACTCGGGAAAATCCTAAGGTTTGCCTAAAATAGAAATAATATATAAAGAAAGAGAAAGAACCCTAGAGGGAATTCAATCCTCTACCACTTTGAGAAAGTTCCAAGGAGAGAGGAAGGAGAAGAGAGAAGGGGGAGAAAGGAAGAAGGAGAAGAAGGGGCTATAGTGCTGCTATCTTCCCGATCTTTTCCGACTCTTCAAAGTGACATTTGATTTCATCTTTATTACTCTTTACTTTGAATATATAAGATGGATTTGATAGTGATGGATTTAGGTTTGATGTTGATGTTCTAAACTTCTTTAGGGATTTGTTCTTAAATCAATTATTTGTTATATTTGTATGCTTCGGTAACCAATCGAGAGAGTGAAACAATAACAAAACAATTAGATTAGGTAATGAGAGTTAAACAATCTAATATATAAAAAATAATCAAATTGGGATTTTAGATGAAGAGAGATCTCATGTGAAGACCCAATTGCCTATTACAGGGTTTAAGATCTAATTGGAATTGTGGGTTTTTTTTTTGTTATGATTTAGGGTTTAATGATTACAACTCAAGAGAGAGTAATCCAACATTCAAAAGTCTAAGACCGATACCTTATTAACTTAAAAGTATTCATGTTAACATTTGATGATCGGATAAATCTGTTGGACCCCGTCTCCGAAGCCCAACAATCGGACCCACACAGCACAGAGGACCCAACCGAACACATATACTAACCACAAATGAGGGAAAAATTCACTTTATAAAATTCGGGGTTGGATTTTTAATAAAATAATCCCTCAGTTTTAATGGTTCCAACGCAACTAGAATCGCTCAATTTGGACTTGAA
>JANKOD010000005.1:11314062-11324938 GCA_026284645.1 Erythroxylum acuminatum | reverse complement strand
TCTTCAAATTTTCACACTTTTTCTTTTTAATTCTTGCTATTTAACTTCATTTCAATCAACTCATCCACTTTCTTCTCCTAATCCATATAAGTTCACTCAAATATCAAAGTCCTCAAAATTAAACAATTCATTTATCATAAATTTTTCTTAATTTCATCAAATTTTCTTAAATTCATATATTTTCTCACCAATTTCTTTCTCATTTAAAATCATTTTAATATGTCTAATTTTCACCGAAAGTTCGGGGTCCAACAAGTATTACCCTTTTTTTTCATTCTCACTCTTTACTCTTTTCAATCGTAATTGGTTTTCATAGATCTACTTAGATGTTAGAGGTATAAGAGCAATGAGCTTATTGTCCTTCACGAAATTGTACCTATTCTTCAAGTCTTCATATACAACCTTTTTATGATTTTTTTTTTGGTAATTAACCTTTTTATCATATTACTATGGCCTTTTAGATAAGATATGACTAGCTTACATAGGTAAATTATTACACAATACCTCATCTTCACCTTGATCTTTCTACTTTCATTAACCCATTGAAATTGTATGGCTTTGGATGCTTCATAGAAGGCAAACTTAACTTTTATATAGGGGTAATGCTAACCACATTAACACTACATACCTTGTTATGAACGTGGAATCTTGTATGAAAGTTTTTCTTCATTTATTGTTATACTAAGGCAAAGTTAATATTTTTAAATGGACGCCTACATATTATGAACAATAAAGATTTCGTTAAACAAATTAGCAAATTAGTAAAGGAATTAACATTTTGAATTGAACTGTGGAGGTTTTAAAAAGTTAGTCACTCAATTGAAAATTTTAAAAGCTTAAGCATTAGAATGAAAAAAATCCCAAAAGCTTAGACATTTTACAATTGGTTATCCCTTAGAAACAATCAAGAAACAAATTAGATAAGTATTTGAATGCCACAATGAAAGAATTTTTTTATAAGTTCAAAGTTTGATTAATAATAAAAAAAGAACTCATGTTTATTAAATAACAAAGGTATTAAAAAGCTCCCCAAACTAAAAATAACTATTCTTTAAATATAAAATAAAAAACTAGAGTTTCGAGTGGGCATGATTTAGGGCACTGTCGTAGGTCAAGCCATATTAATTACAAATATTTTAATGCCAGTAGGCATGATCTGGGATACATCTATTTCTAAGACTGCTTTTTTTATATAACTTTGTGAAGTTGGATAAAGTGTGAGGCACGCCTATGATGGAAATTGTGAATCTTTCTATAACTTTGTGAAGGTAGACATGTACCCAATCATGTATCAGTTTATGTTGCTCACTAAAACTTCAACTCTTACATTTAAGGGTGCATAGACTATGACACAACTGCATGTGAGATCGTGTTCAACCATAAATAAGTATATTACCTTCAAATTTCTCTAACTCCGACTGTTATTATTGTTCTAAGATTATATATGATGGAGTTCCTATGCTGGCTAGTCGTTCATATATAAAATACTAAAAAGGGCATCCTTTACATCTTCTCTACAAAAAGGAATTTTAAAATGATAATGAAATCCAGAAAGAAGGTTCTCTAATCCGAGAGATTGGATTATCTTAGTATATTATGGAAAAAATTAAAATCAATATACTTAAATTGATATTGAACGCTATAGATACATATATATATGAACAATGTTTATTGGTTTGTTTTTGTTTCCATACATGTAATTTTCATGTATGCATACATATGGCTTTCAAGTATGCTATGACTTTTATGTATGCTTTCAAGCAAACTCTTTTTTGTCATTAGATTAGCATCCTATAAAGAAGATTGGAGAAGGTACTGATAGTTACTCATCTCTTCTCTAGACTTTTTAACAAATGCCTTAATGTCAGAAAAATTGGAAGTATCTATTTTTTAAAAAGGGGTTTTATAATCTTCAGCTTCATCATAGAATTTATGTCAATAGTGATTATTTCTTTAAAACTTGCAACATTGATAAGGAAATTATTAAATTTAAAATATAGATTTCTTTTTCTTATGTTGCGTTTCTAGTAGAACTCCATTGGATTATGATTACTTCATATGTTGTTATTGAAATTTTCCCAACAATTTGTAAAGGAGATCATCCACTTTTTATTTTTTGAAAAACTTTATCTAAATTTTCCCTCATGTATCTAATGATTGACTACCTTTTTTTTCCAAGTGAAGAAATTGCATTAACATCTCAAGTCTAAAATTTCTACTGCATTTATGCAATGCCTAAAATCATCAAAGTTAAGAGTTTAATCTAAAATGGTTACCTTTTGATTCAATAAGAAACAGGGTTTTATTGAAATCTTCTAATAAGATCCAAGGAAGGTTAATGCATCTACTAATTTACACTAGATTAGATCGAAGATGTTTATAGGTGCACGAATAGTTGGAAGCATAAATATATGTTATTTGAAAAGAGCTATTATAGTCGAGGCATAAGAATTAGAGGTGTATGTATTGGTCTAACATGGAAACAATTGAAGAAGACAATTTATCAAGGTTATAGCATTTGTATCTCTTATTTCATGCTTAGTAACTAAGAAAAATACATTTATAAAACCTAAAATATAGTTTGGATTAACCTTAACTAGGTGTATATATAAAAGCAATACACTTGAATACTTACGCCTTAACAATGGAGAAAATTCTATAAGAGGGGAACATGGTGAAGAAATAGTTAAAAGGAGTTTTAAAGTGAAGAACTTTTATTGGGATTTTGTATATCAAATAACGTGAGTTAACAATTGCATTCCCCCAAAAATTTTCTAAAACATTGGTAATGAAAAAAAGGGATCTTGTCACTTCACGCAAATGACAAAAAAAAGGAACTAGCCATTTGAAGTAAGTGACACCATTTTGTTTAGGAGTGTCAATAGATGAGCTTTAATGTAAAATCTCATTGTTCTGAAAAACTCTCAAAAAATCGGACTAAAGTACTCTATATAGTTTGAAGCATTTTAATTCGTCCTTTGAACTAGGAATCAACCATTTGATAAAAAAGCCTTTGAAACATTTACAACATTAGATTCATCTTTTAGGAGATATACGTATGACATATGTGTGTGGTCTTTAATAAAAGTGATGAATCATCTTTAACTATGTGAGTATTATTACATGAGAAGGATCCAAAATTTCACTATAGATCAAGTAAGAGGTTTAAAAGGATTGTATGATTGAGGAGGTAAAAAATTCCCATTATGTTTAGTCATTTGATACATATCACATTGAAAACATAAACTTTTATTTTGAAATACAGAAGGGAACTAAAGTTTCGTGTAAAAAAAGTAGGATGTCATAAACAATAATTGAACAATATTACTTTATTATTAGTAGAAACATTAGCTCAATTAAACTAGGCAGGAAAGAAATAAATGAAAGATAGTAAAGTCCAATGATTTTACTATCGCTACAATCCTCTTCCCTATCTTCAAATCCCAAAATACACTAGGTTTTGAGAAATTAGCAAGTTATGGCATATTAGTTGTTAACTTATAAATTAGCAACAAATTATAAGATAAAATGGGATCATTAAACACATTTTCTAATAGAATATCCAAAGTAATTTAAGCATTTTATTTCTCAATAACTACTTAAAACTTTTCGTCAATAACTTGAACTTTTTTCTAGCCTAAACATTGGCAAACATTTTTTGGAAAAGATATGCTTTACCAATAATGTGATTAGTTGCACCCAAGCCGACTATCCCTTGCTTACCTGAACCATGTATAACATTACCAATAATGTGACATATTGTTTTATCTATTTATATGGATCTGATATCATGTCAATTTTCTATAGTAATATGACCTTATTTTATTCTATTTATTTGAGTATCTCATCAAAGTTGAACATTTGCAAACTAAAGCTTATCATAATGGATTAGCCAACTAAGAATGATGTGTTAACCAAAACAATATGTCAATCCCATCTATCATATATCATTATAGACCAATGTCATCTGACATATCATATGAGTAAGATTAAGAATGCAAATATGTTGATCTAGACATCCTTTTTACAGAAGGAATATTGTCAGAGCTATTACTACTAAAATTTAAACTACCACCACTAGAAGCTTACAATGAAATGATAGATCCAAATAACCATATCATTTGGTTCAAACAAATGATGGATCTATACGAAGTGATAGATGCAATTAAATGTTGATGAACTAGTTATAGATTGGTAGCCAACCCTTTTTGCAAGCTTAATATTAAATTTCAAGTATTTAAAGAATTGTTTTGAGGCACACTTTGCAAGCGATAAGCATAGTTCATAAGATTCGATGACTTTATTAGAATTCACACAAAAGTTAGGAGAAACTTACAAAAGTTTATAAGAAGATTTATCTTAGGGTCATACAAATATAATTTCTTAAACATATTTATAAGAACCATCACTTTTGGGAAGGGACTAAAGAGACACAAACTACTATAAAGATCTCTTTAAATTGATTGAGCTTATACATTTAGGTAAAGGCACAAAAAATATATAGACTTAAGGAAAGCAAAATTATCCCTAGAGCGGTTACCAAAATACAAACCTTGTTGCTAACAAGTAAAGCTTTACAAGTTGCATACACAAAAGGTTCAAATCATATAAATTAAATGTGGTTATTAGAATTTTCTGTAAAAGTTATATGTTGCATTTATCTTACAGACATGAAAATCAATATATATTCTATACATAATTCTTTTACTAAATTATGAATCAGGTCTGAGGAACATCCTTTCAAAAGAATCGCAATTATAAAGATAAAATAATCACGATCATTCTCTTAGATCAAAACAAATGAAACACATTAGGCTAATTGATAAGCAAAGAACTTCAAATTTATTTACAAACAGAGCACCTTAAGCCTAAACCCAAGCAAAACACCTCATACATAGCAATAAGCGAAGTATCTCAGGCCTAACAACAAATGAAATACCTCAAGCCTAATGACAAGATAAATGCCTTGTCTAATAATAAAAGAAACAACTTAAGCCTCACGAAAATCGAAATAATATAACTACATATTTTCAAAATTAAATAATTTCTAAAACAAAAGACTCGTGAATTGACTAAGGAAAAACAAGCCAAATGATAATTTATGTGATAGGTTAACAAAAAAAATGAGTCAAAAGACAATTGAAGCTACAAGATTGTTGGTCTTATTAATAGACTTGAGACAAAAAAAAATGTTTCAAAGCCCTCATACTAAAGTTGTTGCAATTTTAATGTAGCCCATAATCGAGCTTATAAATTCATGTTTGAGCTCTACATTTAAGAGCGAAAGTTTAACCTTCAAACAAGCTTGTGGTCAAATCTTGTGGGACAATAATAGATATCAATCAAATCCTTTAGGCCTATAGTGAGAAGAGAGTCCAAACAACAAAAAATTTCTCAATCTTTGTGTAAGATGAAGATAAATGATATAATTTCATATGCTCTATGTTATTACGTAAACATTAACTATTCTAACGAACGAGGTCACTATATTCTATTTTCACTAAATATTATATATTCTCTGTATATATTCATTAACTCAATCCTTAGAGACTAAACACCAAAATATACTTTGACATTAGTTTTGTAGATGTATTAAGAGAAAATCCATAAACCAAACTCACACTATATTTGAACATATCATTTTATACCTGGCACCAAATGCTTAAACTTAAACGTAGATTTGAAGAGTTCAGGACAATTAAAATTACATTATATCATAAGGGATTTGAAAGAAAAACTATTGACTGTTGAATAAACATTATATGAAGGTAAGAAGAATAAATAAAAGAAAAACAAAAGCATTGTAACAGCAATGACGAGATAATATTGAGATGAAGCAAACACTCAACATAACTAAAAGTAATTAAGAAATACAAAAGCTTTACACTAGACGTCTATTCATCATAGAGACGGTGGAGTAGCTATCACATACAGCACTAAAATAGGTATTGATCAGTAAAATAATACAAAATAGCAAATGGTGCACCCATAAACAATAGCAAACGACTGCATTTGAGCAATTCGAATTGAACAATCTACAAGTCTGAATGAGTTAACCTTTGCAACAAAATGTTCAGCCTTAAGTTGACTATACTTTTGTGGTAAGGCAATAAGGAGAAAAAAAAAATCATATAAAATTATGACGACATGACCGAATGGAAGTAAAATAAAGGAAAGATACAATCGAGGTGGGGTTCCTTGAAACCAAAGCATCTTTGGTTTGGGTTCGGGTTTTAGGTTCGGAACAAATAAAACTGTTGAGGATAAGAACGAACTCTCTTGCTCTGTCCCCCTGTCGCCGCTTTCTACAAGAACCCCAAATTTCTCTCAGCCGCCTTCACAACAATAACTCTCTCTGTAGTAGGCTTAGCGTTCTTACTTTGTTCTCTCTCTCTCTCTCCCTGTAACCTAAAGACCACTCTTTCATCTATTCATTCCTATATCGTTTGTTGTCTCTGTCGCTGACTGTAATAACACAGAGTACTCTGTGTCGCTCTGTTTATTAAAGCTGGCGATCGAAAATCAGGAGACTACCATTAAGCCTAAGAATCGGAGAATCATGGTATTTAAAAGAACTGTGCTTTTTTTTATTATAGCTAGTGTTTTACAGCTTTTTCATTCCTTTCTTGGTCTTCGTTGTCTTCTGTTTTCATTATTTCATTCCTATACTACGTTTGCAGGGAGCTGGAGGTCCAGATGATGAAGACAACCGATGGCCACCATGGCTAAAGCCCCTTCTTAGAGAGCGATTTTTTGTTCAATGTCCATTACATGTTGACTCCCATAAGAGCGAGTGTAACATGTATTGTTTAGATTGTATGAATGGGGCTCTTTGCTCTCTCTGTCTTGCCTATCACAAGGATCATCATGTCATTCAGGTAAAATTGATTCACCGATTGGTCATCTGGTTCTCCGAGTGCATTTCATTTTCATTTTTGTTAGTCAGCACCCATTCTATTACCGTGTACAACATTCTCGAGCTGTATTACAAAGTTGTAGCAGGCAGGTGGCTGAAAATCAGCATTATGGCTCATTTCTGAGCATCTCGAGAAGGGAACTTTTGCTTATTTACATTTTCCTCGAATAGTTCCTGCTTTGAATGAGTGCCAATTCTTATATATATTTCATAAGCTAACAATTTCAATGAGGAAAAGAAGATTTGCTTAGCCATCTGTTTTGGGTGGTACAGATAAGGAGATCTTCATACCATGATGTGATAAGGGTATCTGAGATACAGAAGGTGCTGGACATATCTGGTGTCCAAACATATGTTATTAACAGCGCCAGAGTTGTATTCTTGAATGAAAGGCCTCAGCCTAGGCCTGGTAAAGGTGTCACCAATACCTGCGAAGTCTGCGAGCGCAGCCTTCTTGATTCCTTCCGCTTTTGTTCTCTTGGCTGCAAGGTTGGTGGCAATTTCGATGTAAAAAGTCAACAGTAACAAAGAGGAGATGTACAATCCTCGTTCGCAATTTGCATATTTAAGGTATTTTATTAATATCTCCTAATGGGTCAATGCTAAATTTTGCAGATCGTTGGTATATCAAAGAATTTTCAGAAGAAGAAACAACAAATGAAAGTGGTATCAGAGTCCGAGGATTCTTATAGCAGTAGCAGCCATGGTCGCTACAAGAACAAGAGCCACAACAAAGAGCATAGCTTTTCTCCCTCGACACCACCACCAACTTCAGTAAACTACCGAACTGCCAAGCGAAGAAAGGGGATTCCTCACCGGGCCCCTATGGGAGGTTTAATAATAGAATACTAGCGTTCATATTTCTAGTTGTCTCCTATTATCAGCCTAGCCCATATTTATACTTTCGATAGTTCTATACCAATGCAAAGTAGTCGAATAGTCGAGGCCTTATAGACTGGAAAGGGGGCGGGTATCGTTGGGTTATAGTTACTCTCTCCTTGTGTATATAAATTTAATATATAGCAGCAGTAGTGAAAAGATGGGGAAGAAGCATAAGATGAAATGTGAAGGTCAGAACTGGATGGCAAACAAAGGGGAGAGAAAAAGGAGGAAGAATAAGCAGCTTTTACCGACCACACAACAGATGTTTTAGTGATTATATATATATATACACACATAAGTTTTGAAGCTGGGAGAAATGTAAATATTTCTAGTTATATGGGTAGTCAGACGAAGACGACGCATGTACTCCTTGGAAATAGGTAAATGATGTATGTGATGTTTATATGTGTAACATGGTCATGGATGTAAGACCGTTGTGTATGGTTTATGTTTGGAAATATAAAAAAAAAAAAACTTGTCTGCGCAAATTGTTAAAATTCTTCGATTGCCTGTTGATGGCGGTTATGACTTATGAGATGTTTCAGTCACGTGGGCTGCACGTGAGATGCCGAAACGTGTGGTACGTGGCGGACAGTGATGGGTGGGTACTGTGTAAAAACCCGTCGGAGTGAGCGAGCCGCCCCTTCCACCGCAAAGATGGGTTTGGTTTCCTTCTTAGCCAAGGATTGGGGGGCCGTTCATTACTGACCGCAAGATAGGTATTTTGGGTGTCACCTAATGTTTTTTGCGGGGTCCACTTGCAACTTTATATTTATACTTAATTGGAGCCTTGCCCAAATCGATATCCTCTGTCATGTGCAGATTGCAGCTTGTCATTCTCGTAACAAATGCTTCGAAATCCAGTCTTATGAATTTCGCAGATTCGGACTTTCTGGTTAGCTTCCCAACTTTTATTTTCTTTTTCAATCCTTTTGTTATCTGAACAATTTGTTATAAAAAAATCGGATTGAATTTGAGTTTTATACGCTAAAAGAAGAAGACATGTATCTTCATAAGATTGCTTTTGCAACCTTTAAAGCTCTCCACGTGATGTGCCTTTTTGGCATCCTTATGTCAGAAAGGCGGTTAAAAAACCTAACTTCACATTTTGTCCTTTTTATTATTATTTCCGACCATCATCATCATCTCTCACACATAAATCTACCTTTGACTCGCCCTGTTTAACGTCCCTATTTGTCACGTGCCCTTCGTGTTCATCACGTGACTCCCTACATTTTCACCAGGTATCTATCTAATTCCGACTGTCACCCTTAACCATTTACACGTTTTAACCTGAGCTCAACATCATCACCTATTTGTATTTGACCGCCCTTTTTGGTTCATTTGTCTTTTCTGTTGGACATTGTTGATATAAAACGGCACAGCGGGGGTTATTAATCTTGACGAACAGAAAACAATTGATATAGTCTTTTTCTAGGCCGAAAGCTGCCTAAGAGAGGCCCACAGAGACGAGACGAAGATACACGCAGTCTCTGGCGGATCTGGGAACGACACGTATAATTTGTATCCATTTTACCCCCGGAAGTGACAAATTGACACGCAAAATGCCTTTCTTTTTCTGAAAAATAAAAGCTGCCACGTCTCTCTTTATAAGTGCCAGCAACATCTCTGAACCGTCCAGCACATCGCGAGTTCCGTTCAACGTGGTGAACCTCTAAAAGGTGGGACATTCGTTTCAAGGCACAATTTATTATTCAAGTGATAGTTTTGAAACAAGATAGAGAATGTTCGTCTCCATCCTTTTAGTTGAAGTATCCATTCTAGCATATAATCAGGAATTCGGGAATTTTGGGGGCGCTCTAGATTGAATATTGGAATTTCTATACCATCAAATATTCACTAGGAGTAATTTCATTTATAAAGCAAATAATTTCACAACAGAAATTGAATCGCACGGCTTAATTCAATTGTTGTCACTAGTGTTATTTTAAAGGATTCATTAGATCTCACCTGATAAGTAGGAAATAGAAATTTTAAGGCAATAATTCTAAAAGGGCATACATAAATATATACAGATACATGATCGTCTAACATTAATAATGATATGGTCGATTGTCGGTAGTTGAGACTGACAATATTGTTGGTTTCGAGCAACAACATTTTGTTGTTAAAATCAACTAGGTTAGAGCAGGTTTGTAGTAAAATAGGACTGAGATAATATTAATGAACACACAGATTTTACGTAAAAACTTTCAAATTAGGGTAAAAATTACGGACAAGGATAGAAGACTTTTACTACTAAGAAAAACTAGAGAATTATAAGAAAAAACCAAACTCAAAAGCACACAAAATATTTTTTGGTCTCTGTTTTCTCTCTCACCTCACTCTCTCTTTTTCTCTGCTTGTTGTGTTCTTCTAGCTGCATCTCCTGCCTATTTATAGGCAAGAGATATGGGAGATAGCTGGCTCTTTCATTAGTCAACATTGGAGGCTTCAACATTGGTAGGCACCGTTTTCGGTGCCTACTATGCCTATCATTGTTGACAATTCTCCCACTTGAAGATTTGATTGATAATCAATCATATCTTCACACCATTCTTTCTACCTTACCGTTTCATGTTGCTTACGTCTCTGTCAGGCCACACGAGGATCGACACCACATAAACTTGTCACTATTGATTACTTTTGTCAGAAAATCTGCCAGGTTATCCATTGTATGAATTTTCTACATGTCCATCATTCCTTCTTCCACTTTCTCACGAAAGAAATGATACTGAATTCAAATGTGTTTTGTCTTTGAATGAAATGCTGGATTCTTTACAAGATGCAAAGCATTCTGACTGTCACAATACAGAGTAATATTCTATTGTTTTTCCCAAGTTCTTCCAACAACATCTTCAACCACACTGCTTCTTTACTAGTTTGTGTAACTGCTACATATTCTGCTTCTGTTGTTGACGTAGCCACAACTGACTGCAGTTTTGAAACCCAAATCACGGCTCCTTTAGCTAGTGTAACACATATCCTGTAGTGGATTTATTTTTATCAAGATCACCTGCATAATCAGCATCAACATATCCTTTGACAGTAAAATCTGATCCTCCATAACATAATGCA